>OW386285.2:199712921-199995198 GCA_936432065.2 Rutpela maculata | reverse complement strand
ATCGGTAGTTGGATGGGGGTGGTGATAGGGGGTGGTAATGGGGGTGGATGAAGTAAAAAAATATTTTGAGATTTCTGGTTCTTACACACACACTAAATCACATTTTCTTTTCATCCCTTTTAAAAATGGGGTAGGGTGGTAATGGGGGTCGCTAATGCCAAAAAATTTTTGAGCCTTTAGCTTCTCTTGTTTATACTAAATACCAATTTTATGGACTCTCAGCTACTTGATTTACCTATTCACCCCAAATTTACCCCAATTTACCCTCCAACCCTTCGACGAAACAAGATGAAAATATAATCTAGTTCCAGATCTCGTTAAAGTACATTTGTATACCAAATTTCAAGTCAATATCTCAAACGGTTCATGACATTCTAAGCCTATTTGAACAATAAAAATTTAAAAAAATTTTTTTATCATTACTATACTTCCACTGGATGTGGAAGTAAAAAAGAAGCAAAAATTCTAAATTCACCATCCCTCCCCCTCGTTTCCCTCCCCTTCACCACCCATAAGAACTGTGTATAGTTACAATATTACTCCTCGTTAAATGGCTATTATCAGGTTATATTGTGATTACTTCTGAATACTCTTACACCCATCCCCACCAATTAAGGTGGTGAATTTTATCTTTTTAGAGTTTTTATTGATTTCAATTGCAAAAGAAATCCCTAATCACCCAATTTGATGTTTTTTTATCATAATGAGGTGATTTAGTCAATTCAGGTGAATATTTCTCACCCCTGAATATTTCTCACATTTTTAGAGTTGAGGTGTACGGTGTGTATATCACTATTCAGAAAATATTACTTGTTTATTAAATTAAAAAATTCATTAATTATTTAAATGACTTTTGGTTGGGAAAAGGAGAACCTTCACTTTATGGCACACAAATAAGAGTTGTTTTTTAATGTGTTCCCTAGATTTTTCGCCAAAACGGGCGACGGATTCGTTTTCAGCACCCCAAAATTAGTAAAAAAAATGGCTTCCACACTTTACCACGTTAGAATTTTTAAAAACTGTTTTTATGAAGATAAAAGTTTTTGCGCTCATATTTAATATCAATTTAATTAATTAATTTAATTTAATTCTTCTCTAAAACAGAAACCAAATATTATCGGAAAAAGAGGGGATTTATTTTCTATCATATCTATCTCCAGTTTCAACTAAGGGTGTTGAACTCCTTGTAAATAAATTAAAGTCTTCAAACTCTAGTGGTCATGATAATATTTCTAATAATTTGGTTAAAAAATGCAAATATGCGATAAGCGGTCCATTATGTTATATAATATACCTTTCTATAGAGAAAGGTGTATTTCTCAGTAAATTTAAGAGAGCCATAGTCTCTCCATTATACAAGAAGGGAGATCCAAATCACTATAATAAAAATTTTAGAACTTCATCTCAAGGAGCAATTATAAGATTATTTACATCAGAATATGTTACTGTCTCCTACTGAACATGGTTTCACTACAAACAAAAGCACTAAGTCTGCGTTGTGTGATTTTCATCACAAAACCATTAAAGCTTTAGACAACAAGAAATCAGTTATAGGTCTTTTCGAAGATTGCTCACGAGCTTTTGATTTGATAGATCATCAGCTGCTTAAGGCCAAACTAGCACTATACGATATTCGAGGAACTGATTTACAAATATTTTCCTTCTATTTAGACAACAGGACACAAATTATAAAAATGGCCGGTGTAGTTGAAAGTAATATTTGTGATATTAAACAAGGAGTTCCACAGGAGTCAATTTTGGGACCACTTTTATATATTATATTTACTAACTATATGGTCAGTCATCTACAAAAAATACCAAATGTTCATGTAATCTGCTATGCTGATGATACAAACCTTCCTGCGCATCCATTGCACTTGATGAAACCCACTGCGCATCCATGGTGCTCGGGGAAACGCACTACGCATCCAGGAAACCCAGTGCGCATTAATAGTACTCCTTCAAACCCACTGCGCATCCATAGTACCCGGAGAAACCTACTGCGCATTAATTGCATTCAACTAAAACTTCTACGCATCCATAGTACTCAGAAAAACCCACTGCACATCCATTGCACTCGAGGAAACCCACTGCGCATCCATTGAACTCGAGGAAACCCACTGCGCACAGAGTACATGGGCGGGTATCTGTCAAATTTCATGCTTAAAAACATCCGTCTCCCTGTTCATCCGTTCGCGGCGTCTCTTTTTAAAAACCGTCGAATACGTGTCTGCTTATTTCCTCAGGAAAGCCTGTCGCTGGAATATCGCGTTGCTGACTTACGCGATTTCAGAGATACCCTTTAGACCATCTACCACCCCCGTTTTCACCACTTCAAAAAGTGAAAATCGAAATTTCGTCCTACTGTCCTACGGTCTAACCGTTTCCGAAATGCTTAAAAACTTCCCCCTCCCCGTTCAGGGGGTCTTTTTTTGAAAACCGTCTTCTTATTTCCTCAGAAGAGTCCATCGTTCGAATAATCACGTTTCTGACTTACGCGATTTCAAAAATACAGGTGCGTTTTAAACCATCTACCACCCCCGTTTTCAAAAATTGAAAATCGAAATTTCGTCTTACACAATCTAATAGATTTCAACAAAAAATATTTCTGCCAAATTTCATGCATCTAGATCTAACCTTTTCGGAAAAACCTAAAATTTCAACAGCCTTTTTATCAAACAAAAAAGGTATAACAAGCTAAAAACGTACTCTTCGCCAATTTACTGAGCTTTTTATATATAATTGTTACACATTCTATAGGATACTCTTCGCAGTTTTCTTCTAAATAATGTTAGTTTTTGGACATCCTAAATTTTGTGATACCATCTTTATTGTGAAAAAAATTTGATTAAAAAAAAAATGAAAAAAAAAAAAATCCAACCTATGGGATTCGAACACGGGACCTTTGCATTGCAACGCAAAGCTTTAGCCGCTGCCCCACCACCTATTGCTAGAAAAAATTGATTGTCTGTGATATATATATCTTTCGACATTCATACATATTTCACTTCTATGAAATATATATTAGTAAACTTCATAAAAAAATTTATTATGGAAATAATATCTCGTAAGATTTCCATTTTAGTACAAGCGACAAAAATTAAGAGAATTTTTTTTTTTAATTAAATTATTAATAACTTTTTTATTTACTGATCGATTTTCTTCAAAAACAATAGGGTTCTTCCTCTAGCTAACACTAACTTACTTTCTAAATTTCAATACAATCGGACTTTTCTTTCTTAAGTTATCGTGCTTACAAGAAACGTGACGAACGGACAGACGGACGGACGGACAGACGGACATTTTGAAAGTTGTTCAGAATTCATTCACTAACACAATAATACGAAAATTTTTTCTCTACGAGCGATATTTATGATTTTAGAAATGTGCCGATCAAATACAATATACTCTTCGTTTTTGCGAAGAGTATAATAATGGTTCTATTTATAGTTATTAGACTTATAATAAACCACACTATTTGACAATATTTGATGAACTTATTAGTATATTATTCAACGAGTGGTAATAACTGACGCAGATGAAGTTTACAGCACGAGCCGCAGGCGAGTGCTGTAATTCATCAAGTGAGTTATTACCATTACTGCAAGTTGAATACTATACTTTTTTTACAATTACAACAATAAATATTAAATTGAGAAAAATTTGTTTAAATTAGGTACTCAGTTTCTTTATTAATATAATTGACGGTAAAATTTAATTTAATTTAATTTAAATTAATTTAAGAATTTCTCTCGGACAGAGCCACACCTTCGTGAAGTGCGTTACGTTGATTGGACAGGCTAGGCATGAAGATAAAGGTGATTGGCACTGTAACCTGGTGATTTATAATAACTCACTCATTGTAACTCACGTTATTTGTTTATGGATACTATTAATTGTTCAAAAGCAGTTCATTAATTAGTATATACCTTAATAAAAGTAGATAAAATAACCAAAAGTAGTATATATTAGTCATAGGTTTTTTGCTCCTAACTTAGCATATCTAGAATATTACCTTTAATATCTTATTAATATTTCTAATCCTATTTACATTCACAATATTGTCTGTAATTCTCCTATTTCCTTATTCAAAACAGTAACCATAAAATTAGTATAACGTCCTGTAGACTGACTGCCTTTGTATGTTCATTCACTTTAATCATCTGAAAATGTCACGTTGAGTGCCGAACTGCGATAAGGTGCAAGTTACAATAACTCGAACTCAGCGGCTTTCCAAGTAAGAATGAAAGAATGACTAGATATTTATTAGCCGGTGTTGTCAAACTTCGGACGCAGCATTATACGATTTTTGAATAGAGAATATTTGAAGTATATTTCTGTTCACAAATCTATGCGCCCCCAAACATAATTCGATGGAACTAAAAATATACTTTTAGTTTCACGGAACATATGTATCCAAAATAAAACTCGGGTTGATATTTTGCTTAACTGAAACGAAACAGAATATATTTCTATGTCTACATATAACTCAGGAGACGAAGAACATTTTGAGGCGCTGAAAATCGACCATTTCAGAGATTTGTTGAAGATAACACGGGAAAACAATACTGCGTCTGGTATACAGACGCAGTATTGTACAGGACGCAGTAGTGTATGGTATCGTGCACATGTACAGACGCAGCATTATTTGCAGGACAAATATATATATATATATATATATATATATATATATATATATATATAATAGGATTTAAAGGAAACAACTACTCAGCAGGCAAATACCCCAACCTGCATTGAATTATACCTTCAAATCGTGATCGGTAGCCAAATATAATTTGTCTGTTCCCAACCAGACATAGACCGGTTTCGAACTTATTATGTTCTCCTCAGTATGCCATGGGTTATAGAACAGACAAATGATAGTGGCCAACCTGCTAGTCTTATACATACTAATGCAAATGAAGTGATGGTGAGAGGTAAACTCTCATGTGGTCAGATGCTACTATATGTCGGACATAATGTCTCTGGCGTATAGCGACTTGCCTAGCAAGTACCAAGAGCGGCGACCTCTAGCCATAGTGGGCTATACTCACTGTTAATGAAATAGGACCTGAAGGAAACAATTACTCAGCGGGAAAATACCCCGACCTGCATTGAATTATACCTTCAAATGTGTTGTCTGTTCTATAACCTACGGCATACTGAGGAGAACATAATAAGATCGAAACCGGTCTATGTCTGGTCGGGAACAGACAAATGATATTTGGCTACCGATCACGATTTGAAGGTATAATTCAATGCATGTCAGGGTATTTGCCCGCTGAGTAGCTGTTTCCTTCAAATCCTATTTCAATAACAGTGAGTATAGCCCACTATATGGCTAGAGGTCGCCGCTCTTGGTTTTTGCTAGGCAAGTTGCTATACGCCAGAGACATTATGTCCGACGTATAGTAGCATCTGACCACATGAGAGTGTACTGGATGATGAAATAACGAATATTCAATTCCACTATTGTTATTTCAAAGTCCAGCACAGCTCGACTTGTTGTTGTTATTGATTAGTGAAATATTAATGAATAAGTAAGCATCAATTGTAAAACTAGGCTAGGACACATATGCATTTAGTTTTAAGAAATGAGTTGGCATGTAGACACCGAAGAGAACACATGTATATTTGGAATAAACAGTTTATATAATTCTTGTGTATGATTTGGATTGAGCCCACCAAGATAAATTATTACATGGCGATCCTGCCAGTCCTATAAAGCTGTTAAGGATGGTTTTATATGGAAATTAAGGACTGGAATGGTACAGCAAAATTTGGAGGAGACTATTTTATTTTAGGTATTTGGAATTTGGCTTAGATTATAAATTTTTTATTATGGGAAAAAATCAATCGAAAGAGGAAATTGTAATAGCCCAAGCTGGTAATAGCGGGGGTGTGACTGCAGAAAATAAGGACAAAACTGGATATTCACTGGTGGAAGTAGTTGGAGTTGTTGTCGCTATCTTGTTGGTGGTGGCACTGTTAGCGTATTTATGGAAAAAAATAAAAAAGGCATTGAGAAAGGACATGAGAAGAGAAATACAAAGAAGTCAATTGGAACTGGTATAACGGAAATAAATAATACATTAAGGAGAAAAGTAAAACTAGACGATGTATCGTAATATTAAGGTTGGTGTAGTTTAAGTTTAGACAAATGGACAAAATAGATAAATTTAGGAAACTGTATGATGAAATTAATGGATTTAAACGGAACGTTGACAAAGATAATCAGCAAAGACGCGAAAATTCACAAGTAGTTAGTCAAAAAATTGTAGATTTAGCTAGATTAGAAAGTGAGTTAAGTAGTTTAAAGATAGAGTTTAATAGTACTGCAAGTAAGCACGAAACAGTTGAACAAGTTAAAGTTTATTGTAGGGAAATATCTAAGGCAATTTCTGAGGTGCATAGTATTTTAGTAGATAGATTGGAAAAGTGTTTAGAGGGAAGTAGTACTGAAACATTAGAAGTAGGAGTCATGGGCGAAAAATTTGACTTAAGGACCGCGGCATCTTTGCTACCATCTATGGATGGCACCGAAGATGGTACATGTCAGTTAATTGATGCCATTGAGTTATACTCTGAGCTATTAGATGATAACGGTAAAAAATTGTTAATTAACTATGTCCTTAAGATTAGACTATCGCGAAGCGCTAAATTACGACTGAAGAAAACGTATAATTCTACCAATGACCTAGTTAAAGACATGAAAGTACATTTACTGACTAAAAAATCTGCGACGGCTTTGACATCCGAGTTGCAAAGGGTTAGACAACATGACAAAACAGTTGACGAATTCGGTAAAACGATCGAGCAGTTGTTAGTGGACTTGACAATAGCACAAGCCGAGGGAGACAATGACGTTTTAGGTATACTTAAAAATGTTAACGAAAAGGTGGCAATTAACTCCTTTGCAAGTGGTTTAAGAAATCCCGAGTTACGAACTATAATTAAAGTGCGAAATTACAAAAGTTTAAAAGATGCTATAAGTGGCGCGAAAGATGAGGACAGTTCAAGTTTTGGGGGCATTCAATCACAGATTCTGCACATGAGGGGCAAGTACCCAAACAATGGATATTACAGAAATTCCCAGGGTAGGAATAATGCGAACAACTTTAATCACCGCGGTAGAGGTTACCATCAAGGCAATTATAATTATAGGGATAATATAAATAACCAGACGCAGAAAAATGTACGTAGTGTTAATAGTAATATTAAAGGTCAAGGTAGAACATATGACAATACGAATAAACGGTATATGCGTGGCCGAGGTCAGGGTTTACATAGAGCGTACTACGCAGAAAATGCAAGTTCATCTGATATGAGAACTGGCACTAATTGTTCCAATAAGAGTGAAAGTGATAGTTTAACTAATTCCAATGAATGGTTTTTTCGAGACCAGACAGAGTAAATGCGAAAACGATATAATACATTTAAGTATGAACGGTCTGAATTTTGTGAGAATGAAATGCGGAGTAAATGAATTGACATTTTTATTAGATACGGGGGCTTCTATAAGTGTCATTTTTGCGTGGGTAATTTAAAAATTAACACAGAAAATAAAATAAAAATCAAGGGAATCGCCGGATCCACAGTATCTGTCGGTTCAGCAAATATTTTATTAGACATAAATAAGGCACAAGTGACTCATGAATTTGTAGTAGTCAACGATTTTGAAAGTGGAATGCATGGAGTGCTAGGTTCTGATTTTTTTATCAAATATTCGGCAACATTTGATTATAAAAAATTTTTGTTTTCATTTTGGATGGAGAATAGGAAAATGTGCGTACCTCAAGAATCTAATTATGATTATTATGTATCAATTCCGCCTCGATGTGAGGTAATTAAATATTTCAAGTACGATAGTAAGGACGATTGTGTGGTTATGCCGGGAGAATTATGTGAAGGGGTGTACGTAGCAGGAATTTTGGCCAGACCTAAACAAAATATGATCCCAGTGAGAATGTTGAATGTCAACGAAAGAGAGAGTAAAATTAGAAACTTTAAGCCTCTAGTCGAAAAACTTAAAAATTATGAAATCTGCAAATTTGGCAATACCGAATTATCAGTTAATCGTGTCGATAGGTTGTTACCTCAAATAAATTTTGAATCTTTGAACGGGGAAGAGGAATCTTCCATACAAAGAATTTGTGCAAAGTTTGCAGATGTTTTTCACTTAGAAAATGACCCTCTTTCTTCACTAATATCTGTAAACATAAAATTCAATTGAAAGACAATGCCACCCCTGTGTACGTAAAGCCATATAGGTTACCATATGCGCAAAAGGGGAAATTCATAAACATGTAGAAAAAATGTTACAAGACGGTATTATTGGGAAGCTAGAACAGAATGGTCCTCACCGTTGCTAATAGTACCAAAAAAGGTAGATAACAAAGGTAACAAAAAGTGGAGAATAGTTATAGATTATCGCTTACTAAATAAACAAGTAAAAGAGGATAATTTTCCGTTACCATGTATGTTCGAGATATTAGAATCCTTATCTGGAGCAGTTTACTTTTCACATCTAGATTTAGCACAAGGGTATTATCAAGTAGAACTTGATGAAACTAGCCGACCGTATACAGCGTTCACAACAGAACGTGGGCAATTTCAAATGAAAAGATTACCGATGGGTCTTAAAATTAGTCCAAGTACATTTTCTCGAGTAATGACTATTGCGATGGCAGGCTTAAATTATGAGTCATGTTTTGTTTACTTAGATGATTTGATTATTTTTGGAAATAATTTGGTAGACCATAATAAAAATCTTGTAAAAGTTCTAACACGATTAAGAGAGGTAAATCTGAAATTAAATCCAAATAAATGTCAGTTTTTAAGGAAGCACATTCTTTATCTAGGTCATGTGATATCTTCTGCAGGGATATCTCCTGATCCTGAAAAAGTGCGAGTAATTCAGAACTACCCTACGCCGCAAAGTTCTGGCGATACAAAACGTTTTGTAGCTTTTGCGAACTATTACAGGAAATTTATTAAAAATTTTGCCACTATCGCACAGCCATTAAATAGTCTTACGAGGAAAAACGTAGCATTTCATTGAAGTGAAGAATGTCAAAAGTCATTTAACAGTTTGAAGCAGGCACTCATGAACCCACCAATTTTAGAATACCCAGATTTTTCAGATAGTAATCAATTCGTTCTAAGAACAGATGCTTCGAAATAGGGATTTGGGCCGCTGCTCGCAAATGCAAATGATAAACTGATTGCATATGCAAGTCGGGCACTAAATAAAGCCGAAAAGAACTACTGCACAGTTGAATTAAAATTAGCTGGGATAGTGTGGGCCGTAAAGCATTATCGTCCATTCCTTTACGCTAAAAATTTTCACATTTATACAGATCATCGACCACTAATATATTTATTTGGGATGACTAATCCTTCTAGTAGATTAACTAAGTTTAGGCTAATTTTGGAAGAATATGATTTCACAATAAATTATATTAGGGGAGTTGATAACGTTACTGCAGATGCAATCCAATACAATCTGTAGAACTCCAACCACTGAATGAGAGAGAATTTAGTAGGGCGATACGAGATTGCCATAATGAAAATTGTTATAAATCAAGCAATTTGCTATACGATTCCAACGTACAAGTTATTTATTTAAAACAGAATTTTCGATCAACGTCTGCACTAGATGCGTCGTTGAGAGATCTGAAGCATGCATGCATAAAATATAAAATTCCGGAATTATGTATAAAAAAAAGAAATAACTACGCGGAGTTAATTAACAAACTTGTACAAAATAAAAACGATTTCCTAAAAGCAAATATAAAATTAAGTGTAATTAGAGACACGCAAGTTATACTAAATAAAGAATTGAGACAATTAATATTAAATGATTTCCACATATTACCGACAGGGGGACATGCAGGTATTAACTGTATGTATAACAATATCAAAAGAAACTATTTTTGGTTAGGACTGAGGGGAGATGTCGAAAAATTTGTTAAACGCTGTAGCGACTGCCAAAGGTTTAAATATTCAAAGCCTAACAAAGAACCCATTGTCAATTACCAGTACAGCTACAACGGCATTTCAAAAAGTTTTTCTTGATTTGGTAGGGCCTCTTATCTCAGACGAACAAGATAATCGTTATATTCTGACTCTGCAATGCGACTTAAGTAAATTCGTTGAGGGGTATCCACTACCGAATAAGGAAGCAGTTATAGTTGCAAAATCTTTCGTTGAAAACTTCATATTACGTTACGGTGTACCACAAGACGTCGTGACTGACCAGGTGTTATATATATTGTTATTTATATACATATAGGTTGCTAGAAAATATGAGAACTGTCAAGTTGAAATAAAATGTATGATTGTATTATATTAAATATATTGAAATAGAATCTTATTAAAGTGAGTACATAAATTCAACTAGCAAGTTGAGAAAGCATACATAACAAATTGGCGACGAGTCGGAGAACCGAAATTACAAGCAGATATAATTACATCAGACAATTACTGTCAAATTTTTTTTTGCTGGTATTTACACATTACAAATGGAGCAGTTATTAGAAAATTTAACAGAAGTTCTGAAAAATATTCAAACAACTCAACTAGAACAAATACGTATACTAGAAATTGGAAGCAGAACTTCCGGACAGCCAAATTCAAAACCATTAGATTTACACGGAGTAAATTTACAGCCCTATGATGAAGAACACGAGTCATTTAATACATACATACAACGATTGGAAAACCATTTGAATTTAAGAAATATCATGGAAAACACCCCGGAAAATGATAAAAAAAAAGTACAGATTTTTCTTAATTATTTAGGGCCAAAAATGTACCAGACATTGAGCAATCTTACAGCTCCAGAATTGCCAAGTACTAAAAGTTACGGTGACTTAGTTCAATTATTAAAAGCTCATATTTGCCCAACCCCAAGTGAAATCGCTGAACAGCACAGATTTTCAAGTAGACTACAAAATGAAGGGGAATCGATTTCAAATTACGTAGCTGAGCTAAAACGACTTACAACAAATTGCAATTTTAAATGCCTAGAGTGCAATAAGTCAACAATAGGTACGCATCTAAGATCACAGTTTATTAAAGGAATTCGAGATAATGATATTAGGGAACGTTTATTACAACAAACAGCACCCACTTTTACATTTGCAAAAGCTGTCGAATTAGCATTGTCAATTGAAATGGCAAAATCTGAAAGTAAACAGCTACAAGGACATACAGGACAAATCAATTACGTAAATAAGTTCAAACCGAGTACATCAGGTAATTACAAAAAGAAAGCAATCTCGGACACATCCAGCCCAAAATTGAAATCCCTGTGGGGAAAATGTTACCGATGTGGAAATGATAAACATAAAGCAAGTTCCTGTTTTGCAATAAATAAAATATGCAATAAGTGTGGCACTAAAGGTCATTTGGCAATAGTATGTTTAAAAGAAAGTGGTAACACACCACCAAGTGGCAATACCTCGGGAAATAAGAAACAACACCAGTTGGACATAGAAGAAGAAAAGAAAATTCTGATGATTCAGATATCTATACCATAAACATATTTGACATGAATAATACAAGTACTGATCGAAAGGATGTTAAATATTAAAATTGATGGAGTTCAAACAAGAATGGAACTAGACACAGGGGCTGCCATTTCTTCAATATCTATAAAAAATTATAAAAGATTATGTCCAAATAAAACATGGAATACTACACCCATGAGACTGAGAACGTATACTGGGGAAATTATACAACCTGTTGGGGTAGCTAACGTAAAAGTTCAATATGAAAACCAGATACAGGATGGAGACGTTTACATCTGCGAAGGAAACGTAGACACAGTCTTCGGCAGAGACTGGTTACGAAAATTTGATATCAACTGGAAGGATATTCGAGAAATTTATACACTAGAATGCGGAAATTACGACAAAGACAAAAAGTTAGCTGAGTTACTGAAGAAATATGACAAAAATTTTGATGACAAAGTTGGGAAGATTCCAGATTACAAATGTTCTATTAAATTGAATGATAACTCCATTACGCCAGTGTTTTACCGGCCAAGATCAGTACCCTATGCATTAAAGGAGAAAGTCGAGGAGGAAATCAAGAGATTGGAAAAGTTAGATATTATAGAGAGAGTGGTACATGCAGATTGGGGTACACCTGTTGTACCAGTAATGAAAAAGAATGGGGATATCAGGCTATGTGCAGATTACAAATCAACATTGAATAAACATATACAAAGTGACAATTATCCTATTCCGAAAATTGAAGATATATTTGCGAGAATGAGTGGAGGCAAATATTTCTGTTCATTAGATATTAGTCAAGCTTACCTCCACATGCCAGTTGACGATGAGACCGCTATATTATTAGCCATTAGTACACATCTTGGCACATTCAAGGTAAAAAGATTAATGTTTGGAGTCAAAGTAGCTCCAAATTGTTGGCAACGATTTATGGATCAGTTGTTGAGCGACATAGTAGGAGTATCATGTTTTTTTGATGATATGGTTGTACAGGGTTCTACCTATGAAGAGACATTACAACGACTGGATCAGGTGTTTGCTAGGTTACAAGCAAATGGATTACATTTAAACAAATCCAAATGTAAATTTTTCAAGAGTTCGATTAAATATCTTGGACATGAAATTGATGAGCAAGGGTTACATACGTCACCAGAGAAAATAAAAGCAATCCTGGAGGTTCCTAGACCCAAAGATGTACAAGAGTTAAGGAAATTTTTAGGATTGGTTAACTACTATCATCGATTTTTACCTAAGTTAGCAACCAAGTTAGCCCCGTTGAATGCACTTCTAAGGAAAGATACCAAGTTTATATGGACAAAAGCATGCAATAATATATTCAATGACTTGAAGACAGAACTTACTGGTACTAAAGTGCTTACACATTTCGATGTAAAATTGCCTTTACTGCTGGCTACAGATGCAGGACCAATTAGGATGTATTTTATTGCATAAATATCCAGATGGGTCTGAAAGACCAATTGCTTTTGGTTCACGCTCCTTATCAAAGAGTGAACGGAATTACAGCCAGATTGACAAAGAGGCAACTGCAATTTCCTGGGGACTAAAACGATTCTTTCAGTATTGTTATGGAAGAAGATTTACATTGATAACCGACAATAAACCCTTATCCGCTATTTTCCACCCACACAAAGGGATGCCAGCCACTTCAGCTACACGTATGCTTCATTATGCAAACTTTCTATCGGGGTTCAATTATGATATTCAGTTTAGAAGAACGGAAGATCACGCAAACGTAGATTATTTGTCCAGGTTTCCAACAGAAACACCTGAAGGAAATGATACTTATGACGAGGTAAATGTTGAATCGGTTTTACAATTACAACAACTGGAAACATTGCCAATAACCATACAAGAAATACGAACTGAGACTAGGAAAGATACTGAGCTCAATAAGGTATATATGGCTCTACAATCAGGAAATAAGTTGCCAGAAGGCTATACAGCTACTGAAATGGAATTAGTAAATGGATGTGTATTTAAAGGTATACGTACAGTAATACCAAAATCTTTACGGAGTGATATAATAAAAGAATTACACAGCGCCCACGTTGGTATCGTTAAGATGAAGGCACTAGCACGTAGTTATGTATGGTGGAAGGGAATTTATCACGATATTGAGCAAGTAGTAAAGAACTGTGCAAATTGTTCAAAAGTTACGAATTCACCACCAAAAGTGTATCATCCTTGGGAATTTCCAGAACACCCATGGCAGGGAATTCACATTGATTATTTGGGACCTTTTATGGATACAAATATTTTAATAATAGTAGATGCACACACCAAATGGGTTGAAGCTGTACCGACGCAAAGTATTACTGCTAATGCTACCATACAAATTCTGCGTGACATATTTTCGCGTTTTGGATTACCGGTAACTCTAGTTTCGGACAATGGTAGTAATTTCAGGTCATTCGAGTTTGAGCAGTTTTTAAAGTCAAATGGAATATACCATAAGTACACTGCACCATACCATCCTGCAAGTAACGGCCAAGCAGAACGTTATGTTCAAGTAGTCAAACAAGGATTACGAAGTATGATGTCTGAACCAGAAGATCTAAAATTTAAGCTCTGCAAATTACTATTACAATATCATAAAGCACCAAATTCGACAACCGGTATCAGTCCAGCTGAACTAATGATTAAACGCCCGATTAGGACGAGAATAGATTTGAAGAAGAGATATCAAAATTAATCATGACAATTGCAATACTGTTACCAATAAATTGCCGAGGGAATTCAACGCAGGTGATTTAGTTCAAGTTCGATGTTATACCAACAAGAACTGCAAATGGAAATATGGTACTGTATTATCTCGTAAAGGAACACTACATTATGATGTTTTGGTTGATGGAATCAGACGTTCCCAGCACATAGATCAAATAAGAACCACAGCTGTGCAAGAACAATATCTTCCAAATATAGATACCACTAAAATTTTTAACAGGCCTGATGAAAATTCCCAAGCAGAAGAGGGCCAACATGAAAAAGTGAGTGATGATATTAAAAATGACACGCCAACCAACTCAGGTACATCAGCCACATTAAAATCAGATGAGCGAGAAACTTTACCGTCATCAACTGTAAGAGAACCGATAAAGGCTGCAGATGTTTTGACACAAGGAAAAGAAATGGTAGTGAGACGTTCCACTAGAATTCGAAAACCTCCAGTGCGATATGAGTCCATTATTTAGTTTTGGAGTTTTATTGTTAAAAATAAAATACTTTTATTTTCTTTATACTTCCAGGGGAAGATTGTTATATATATTGTTATTTATAGTGAGTACATAAATTCAACTAGCAAGTTGAGAAAGCATACATAACATCAGGGTACCGAGTTTTTGGCTGAAATTTTTAAAGAAACTTGTAAACTATTAGGAATAACTCAATTAAATTCAACTGCTTACCATCACAAAACGTTAGGTGTGCTTGAAAATAGTCACAAAAGTTTAGGGGTGTATTTACGGATTCAATTGTCAAAAGGGGAAAATAATTGGAGTTCTTGGGTTCCCTATTGGTGCTTTGCATACAATAATTCCGTACATATAGAGACGCGGTACAAGCCACTCGAACTTGTGTTCGGAAAATCTAATCGACTACCTACTAGTGTTACACTTGGAATAGACCCACTATACAACTTCGACAACTACCCTCTGGAACTAAAATACAGGTTACAAGTCGCGTGGAATGATGCCAGAAATAACTTATTGGTAGCAAAAACTGACAGAAAGAAAGCTTATGATAAAAACTGTAACAAAGCCAATTACAAGTTAGGTGATTTAATTCTTTTAAGAAATGAGGCAGGCAATAAGCTAGAACCTCTATATAAATCCCCTTATCAGGTAATTAAGGAAAAATCCCCAAACATTATTATAGAAATAGATAATAAGTTAGTGGAGGTTCATAAAAATAGGGTGAAATTGTATTTCGATACGAAACAAAATAACTAGCTTTAATGTTAATCTATTATTTTGTCTTTCCACAGGGGAGGTGTACTGGATGATGAAATAACGAAGCTCGACTTGTTGTTGTTATTGATTAGTGAAATATTAATGAATAAGTAAGCATCAATTGTAAAACTAGGCTAGGACACATATGCATTTAGTTTTAAGAAACGAGTTGGCATGTAGACACCGAAGAGAACACATGTATATTTGGAATAAACAGTTTTATATAATTCTTGTGTATGATTACCACACCAAGATAAATTTTTACAAGAGTTTACCTCTCACCATCACGTTATATATATATATATATATATATATATATATATATATATCCTCTTATCATTATTGCGTCCATTTGTATGTAGCCCATTTCCATTTATTATTGCATCCGAAGAATTATTGCGTCCGAATATCTGACACAGTAATGTAATTCACAGTTAATTTTGAATCAACCGCCATTTTTTAGCTACGGGTGACTTCAGTCGGTAGAACGCGACATTACCAATCGATACATGTGATTTTTATTTGAATATCTTTAAAAATAACCAAGAATGGCGCGAAAATATATCAGTTTACTGGACGCAGTATTATTCGTAAGTGAAAGTGAAATATACATTTTAGTTCAAGCAAAATCTGCTAGAGTAATATACATCAAGGCGTATATCTAAACTCAACTTTTCATGTTGCGTCCTTATTGCATCCTTAAATTTGGCAACGTTGTAACACATTCTGAGGTAGCAGTAGCATAGAAATAAATGGAAAAGGGCTATTGATGGACGCAGTAATGATATGTGGATGTATATATATAGTAAATAGAGGAGCAATGCTGTGTTAATAAGTTGACCTCCAATTGAATCTGCGCAGGACGTTCGTAAGCATACGCATTGAACAAAGACAGGATCGGCTCTTGAAAAATTGACCTAAGAACAGAACTGGTCTTGCAGATTTGAGGCCCAATGGGAAGAAAATAAGGAAAGAAATAAATATTATTTTCGTAAACTTTTTCCTGCAAAGAACAGCGTCAATGTTATTAAACTCGCAATGTTTGTTTGTATGTATGTTTGTTTAGGTCGAATCTTGTAACTGAATTTTAAAACAGATATCTCCAACCGATTGAGTTGAAATTTTGCATACACGTTTAGTTTGGATGGCAATGCATGGTTAGCTAAGTGACGTCATTCTAAATTCAATATGGCGGACTCTCAAAGATGGCGGACCAGTTATTTTTTATGCACCCCCATGATATGGGTATCAATTGAAAGGGTTTGCTGAGAAGAATACGAAGACGTCATTCCAAATCCAATATGGCGGACCAGTTATTTTTTATGCACCCCCATGATATGGGCATCAAATGAAAGAATACGAAAATAAAATTACGTCATCCAAATCCAATATGGCGGACTCCCAAAGATGGCGGACCAGTTATTTTTTATGCACCCCCATGAGATGGGTATCAAATGAAAGGGTTTGCTGAGAAGAATACGAAAATAAAATAACGTCACACTAAATTCAATATGGCGGACAACATTTTTTAGTTTTAACACTATAGTTTGACCGTATAGTGTATTCGCTCATATGTTGCATTCTAAGAAATAGTGAAGGATTCAGTTTAAACAAACTTTAAGTTTTATATCGGATAGGAACGACGCAGTGAATATATAAAACTAATTAAGGCATAGTTAAAAATTTTAAAATTAAATTAAATTAAAAAAACATTTTTAAAAACATATTTTTATTTATATGCTCTAAAAAGAAGAAAATAAACTGTAAATTAAATCAAACCATCAATTTATTACGTTATACAATTTATATGATATAAACGCTTGCCGCGAGATTTACCTGTGTAAACTTGTGTAAATAAACAAGAATACAATAAGTTTATTTTCTCCTTTTTAGAGCATTTAAATAAAAGCTTGTTTTTAAAAATGTTTTTTTTTAATTTAATTTTATTTAGGTACATTCTGTCAAACTTTCCCGAAATTTTTATTGTTATAGTCTTAATTTATTCTGAATAGATTTCTTTGACAAAATTTTTAATAATGGGTGGATTCGCCGGTAGAGGAGGGCATGAGGAAATCGATACTTTGAAGTTTATGTTAACAAAACTGTCTTAGGCCCACATTAGATTATAAAAATTCTTTGACAAAGATCTTTTATGAGAAATGTGATGGTGTAATAGACCAAATTTTATAATTTTATAAAATATCGACCATATTTTATAAAGTATTATAAAAATATAAAATATAAAAATATTTTTATAAAAGATTCTTGTTAAATAGCTTGTATAGTCTAATGCGGGCCTTAGAGCCGTGTGATGTTTGTTCAATTTTCAGACCAATTTTTATACAATTTGAGTAAGGCCCCCATTAGACTATAAACGTTCTTTGATAAAGACTTTTTATGAAATAGCTATTTGTACAACAAGTTAGGAAAAGTGTTGTTTTTCTCATTAGGCACAGTCAAAAATACGTCGCATATGGAAAAACACTTTTCTAACGTGTTGAACATATGATTTTTTCAACTGACCTTCGGAAATGTGAGATATTTTAGTTTTTTAAATTCAGAACTGTACTTGTATAAACAAATAGCAATAAAAATTTAAAGTTTATGTAATCTTATAGTATTTTATAATATAAAAAGAGTAATAATAATTAAAATTAATTAAAAAAGTAAAGTATAGTTGACATAAAGTCTCCACGTAGCGAAACAATTTTCGTGGCTTTTGTTTAACAATTATCCGACTTAAAATATAAACGCAACCTCTAGAAAAACTTCTTAATTAACAATAGACTCATTTTATGAAAAATCGGTGAAACAATTTTTTTCCAACGGGACATTGTTCCTTTAAGTGTCTAAATAATACCATATTTTTTTAAAAACTTTTAAATTAATATTTAATAACAAAAAAATATTTTTACTTATTACGGCCGCTTTCAAAGCATCGTAACGGTTTAGTGTTCGCCGCGTGGAGCTCTATTTTCAACATTAAATTAAAATTATTAATAATAGAGATAAGAGTTTTGGGAGTTGGAAATTTTTTATTGGAAATTTCTTCCTCTTTAAGAATCTATCTTTAAAATTTCTTAAATATTAATATTTTTCGAATTCTTTGAAAAAAACGAAACTCTGTATTTTTTCAATCTTCATTTGTTTATAACTTTTGCAATTGTTTACGTGTGAGTTTGAAACTTTTGCGCCTTTTTCTAGGCGTCATTCCGAATCTAATGAGCCCTCACTCATATTTTTACGAGCTTTATCAAGAATTAACGCGGCTTTGAACTTGTGAACTAGTCCCTAGTTCCTAATTTCATTATTAAAGCATGGCATTTAACTATGTACAACATTTATGATAAATATTGAATATGGTTGTATTCCTTAGAACAATGGGAAGCATCTGAAACTATTTTAAAGATTATACCATTTATGATTTTTTAAATTTTTATAATAAACCGAAAATAAACGCAGATTTCCCTTTCACTCTGCAAAACCTATCCTTAAGAACAATATTCTCTTAAGGTTAAAAATGTATGTATGAAACTTTTCGTTCGAAGATTTAATCATATTTGAAAAACAACCAATTAAAAACAGTAACACTTTTAATTTATACTTTGCAAAATGCATGTTATAACCAAAACATATTTTTTTATATCTATGTAATTCATGGTGGGGTAATTACCACCCCCGTTAATCCCCCTCCACGATAAATCCGCCACTATCGGTAGAAAGAGGCGGGGGGTGGAGGTAGGGGATGGTAGTGGAGGTGGATGAACTAAAAAAGAATTTAAGGGCTTTGGTTCTTGTATACATATTAAATCACAATTTTATTTTAATAATATGGTGAGGTAGTAATGGGGCTGGATAATGCCAAAAATTTTTTTTGACCTTAGCTTCTCTTATATATACTAAATACCAATTTCATGGACTGTTACTTGCTTGATTTACCTATTTACCTTCCGATTACCCCAATTTATCTCCCAGCCTTTCAACGAAATAAGAATAAAATATAATTTAGTTCCAGATCTCGTCAAAATACATACATGTACTAAAAAAGAATTTAAGGGCTTTGGTTCTTGTATACATATTAAATCACAATTTTATTTTAATAATAGGGTGAGGTAGTAATGGGGCTGGATAATGCCAAAAATTTTTTTTGACCTTAGCTTCTCTTATATATACTAAATACCAATTTCATGGACTGTTACTTGCTTGATTTACCTATTTACCTTCCGATTACCCCAATTTATCTCCCAGCCTTTCAACGAAATAAGAATAAAATATAATTTAGTTCCAGATCTCGTCAAAATACATACGTGTACCAAATTTCAAGTCAATATCTTAAACGGTTCCAGAGTAATCGTGCGCACAAAAAATGTTACAGACAGAACGACAGACAGAATTTTTTTGGCTCAAACTTAAAATCTCGACGTTTCATGACATTCTAAGCCCATTTGAATAATAAAAATAATTAAATGAAATTTTTTTTTATAAAAACAAGCTTTTATTTGCTCTAAAAAGAAGAAAACAAACTTTAAATTAAATCAATTTATTACATTAACAATTTATATGATATAAGAGCTTGTCGCGAGATTTACCTGTGTAAATTTATTTTATGAAATACATACATTTTTTCTTAGAATTACTTGTGTCAAGATCAAGTTACATATTGTATTCTTGTTTATTTACACAGGTAAATCTCACGATAAGCTTTTGCATCATATACATTGTATAATATAGTAAATTGATGGGTTTGATTTAATTTAAAGTTTGTTTCCTTCCTCTTAGAGCATTTAAATATAAAAGCTTGTTTTTAATTTTTTTTTTCATTTAATTTTATTTTTAAATTTTTAGCCACACCTTAATTAGTTTTATATATTCATTGCGTCATTCATATCCGATATAAAACTTATAGTTTAAACCGAATCCTTCACTATTTCTTAGAATTCAACGTATGAGCGAATACACTATACGATCAAATTGCAGTGTTAAAACTAAAAAATTTTGTCCGCCATCTTGGGGCGTCCCCCATATTGAATTTAGTATGATGTCATTTTATTTTCGTATTCTTCTCAGCAAACCCCCTCATTTGATACCCATTTCATGGGGGTACATAAAAAATAACTGGTCCGCCATCTTTGGGAATCCGTCATATTGGGTTTGGAATGACGTCTTCGTATTCTTCTTAGCAAACCCTTTCATTTGATACCCATATCGTGGGGGTGCACAAAGAATAACTGGTCCGCCATCTTTGGGAGTCCGCCATATTGGATTTGGAATGGCGCCGTTTTATTTTCATATTCTTCTCAACAAGCCCTTTCATTTGATACCCATATCATGGGGGTGCATAAAAAATGACTGGTTCGTCATCTTTGGGAGTCCACCATATTGGATTTGGAATTACGTCTTCGTATTATTCTCAGCAAATCCTTTCATTTGATACCCATATCATGGGGATGCATAAAAAATAACTGGTCCGCCATCTTTGAGAATCCGCCATATTGGATTTGGAATGACGTCTTCGTATTCTTCTCAGCAAACTCTTTAATATGATACCCATATCATATAAAATAACTGGTCCGCCATCTTTGGGAGTTCGCCATATTGGATTTGGAATGACGTCTTCGTATTCTTCTCAGCAAACCCTTTCATTTGATACCCATATCATGGGGGTGCATAAAAAATAACTGGTTCGCCATCTTTGGGAGTCCGCCATATTGGATTTGGAATGACGTCTTCATATTCCTCTCAGCAAACCCTTTTATTTGATACCCTCATTACGGGGGTGGATTAAAAAGTAACTGATTCGCCATCTTTGGGAGTCCGCCATATTGGATTTAGAATGATGTCACTTAGCTAACCATGCATTGTCATCCAAACTAAACGTGTATGCAAAATTTCAGCTCAATCGGTTGGGGATAACTATTTAAAAATTCAGCTGCAAGATTTCACCTAAACAAACATACATACATACAAACAAACAAACATTGCAAGTTAAATAAAAGCTTGTAAAAAATACTAAAAACTACCCCCAAGCTTGCAGGGAATTGAAAGATAAGGTAGAAATATTCTTGATAAATGAACACTTCATATTGTTTGCAATATTTTTAATAAAAGAATATAAATATGGTACAAAATTAAAATAACAAATTTTTTTTTTATCAAAATATAAACATTAATATATATTTTTTAGTATTTTTTTACGGAAGTTTATCAGAAATTAAAGCAAACTAAAAGTATACATCTCAATTTATTTTCTAAGCGTTAGTTCAATTTAAAGGCGATATAAGGGTAGTTTTCACCCCCGAAAGGTTGGAAAAAATTTTCTTCATTGTACAATTCCCATTTATCTAAACTCAAATCAAAAAGTGAAAAAAAAAATTCCATCATTTTTCCATTTTACGTCAATTTAGTTTTACCCCCTCTGGTTAACCTCAGCATAAAATTTGTCCTTATTTTAGATGAACATACTGAACTGGCAAAATATCATTAAAATTAGCACATTTATAACATTATTTTACAGCATTATTCACATTATCACGAAAAAAAACTCAAGCGGGGTGGTTTTTGGCATTTTTAGCACTATTTTTAAAGCCGCGGAGCCCCAATTTTCGTGATCAGCGACCCAAAAAACATAAGATGCAAGTGGTCCCGATGAGGGGGCATTCCGAGCATCAAACCCCGCGTTTTACATAGGCTACAGGCCCGTTTGAGAGTTAGCGTATGTGAATTACTTTTATTAACTTGTAAATTTAAATTAACATTCAATAAAGCAGAATATTTCCCACCACGTCTGAAACATGCCAATACTTTCAATCTGACAACACTGTCGGACGCAATAATGTATATACAGGACGCAATAAAGTACGCTCGATAAAAAAAAATATACAAATCGGACGCAAGAGTGCAGTGCATGAAAGGAAGCAATAAGGTCTGTAGGTGAAAGAGGAACGATATTATAAATATTAAGATCGAAAAATTTTGAAGTTAGCTATGGGTTGGAAAGAACGTCAAAATTAATATACTTCAATAATTATTTGGTATATATTGATCCTTCTGGTAGACGCATTAATGTAGCAACATGAAAGGAAGCAATACTGATAGAAGGATATATATATATATATATATATATATATATATATATATATATATATATATATATATATATATATATATATAAAACCTTTGGCCCTAAAATCTAAAAGTTTTTTTATGTGCAGCTTTAGAACTAATATTTACAATTTGTTTTGTCTGGGAAATATCACACGATCTGACCTCCAAGATATGACAACTTTGTTGGAAGTAACTAATACACACTAGTTGGTGCCTAAATAGTGGGTTTTGACACTTCACACAAGCTTCTTGTGAGCCCCTGGTGGGTAAAATTTGACTCTCTTTTGAAATGTCCTCCTGAACCGCGATGTACCTCGCGGTCTGGGAGGACATTTGGATTAGGGTCAAATTTTACCCACCAGGGGCTCAACGTGCTACAAACGTGAAAGTCGTAAGTATATAGAGGCCTATTAAAATGATAAACCCACATTTACTATATGCTTAGGAACTGTACAATCCGGTAAATTCACATTTTCAATGTCAAAAATTAGTGACTAACAAATTAATTTATTTTAACACTGAATTATAAAAACAGTGTATATGAACTGGTTACTGTAAGTAATGAATAAAACTATTTATTTTGCAGATTTATGGGACATAAAAAACAAGTTATACAATAATATATATTGCAGGTAGAACACATGGTTTTTAGGTATTTTCTTTGGGAGGTTTTCCTACCATCAATGTCTTTCATTCATTCATTCATTCATGCTTTTTTAGCATTGGATATAGCATGGATGTAAGGTAGGACTGAACTTGTGAGGCACACCGGTCCACCTCTCCAGCCAGCGAGGTACTTACGTGTACCTCAAATTCAAATGTCAATAAAATATAGAAAAAACAAGATATTTAAATAAAAATAGCGCCAAATGTATCTCTCCGAATATATTTAATGGTATTTGTACGAAAAAATGCTGGTCCGGGGACCCTAAAATCGTTACTACACTGGGGTTCAACGTGTTAAAGGTACCATTAGTATTATTTTAAATTAAAAATGTTTCTCTAGAATTATAGTTATCGGAATAGGTACAATCTTTTCCTGATGCAGAATTAAAAAGCGCTTATTTGTACATATTTTATTGTGATATTTCATTGAAATATTTAATCTAATCCATATTAGTATCAACATATTAATGAGTTGAAATAAGTCTTTCTTATGAAATATTGGTCATGAATGTCAGTATAACTAAATAAACTATTTCATTGAAATAGGGTATTTCTAATAACAAAAATATCCATTCCAAATCATTAGAGACTGATGTTCAAGTATCCCAAAAGACATATTCATCTGAAAAAATTAGGCAAGTATATCTTTAAAGAATACGATTAAAAAGAGTGACCTACTGGCTCTTTACATCCTGTAAGGAAAATTTTCGAAAAAAAAAAAGTATATGTTATTCTATTATTCTGACTTTATCTATTCATCCTTCACTAATAAATAATTAAGGTAAGTAAACTTTTACACACTAGATATGCACAAACATCATGAGTGAGTAATATCTAGGGTTTCCAAACATTCCTTATTCCAACTTCTGTGGTCTGGTTTATGGAGACAGACCAATTCAATATGTCACATCTACACGTAAAAAAAACAGTTTTGAATCAAGAATATAATATTTATATATATACGCAAATAATTAAATTCTTCATATGAAACAAATGCGTTTGTGGCAAGAAATAAAAAGCTATTCGTAAATAAATATACTTATTACAAACTTATCATTTCTTGAAACAAAACCATTTTGTTTCATATGAAGAATTATTTATCGGCGTATATAAATATTATATTCTTGATTCAAAAACATTATTTTTTCTATGTAATGGATTAAAGTTTAAATACCTGGCACCATTGAGATTTCTACATGGGTCCATACTTATATTACCTACTGCCTTTAATATTTTAAAAGATTTCATGGGAATTACGGATGACATAGTATTTTCAATTAAATACCAGATTCAGATTTTCCAAAAGACATATTTACAAATATTTATTAATGCTATTAATATTCAAATCAATAGTCTATTTGCTGAGAAGCAACAGTGTGGATAAACAAATATGAATGTGTGACAATCACGTGGAGAGTTGCTTCTCGGTTTACTACTCTTGGCTATCAAGGCGCCATTGGGAGAGCCAAATGCTTTACGCCATCTGTCTGTGCATTTCTCACATATGTTTGTTTACTCACACTGTCGCTTTTCGGCCAATAGACTTTAAATAAAACTTACATAGCAGAATATTCAAATAGTCCATAATATGGATTAAACATTTCTTTGGAAAGCAAGTAAAACCATTCCCTGGCAAGGCCTCCATAATCTAAACCAACTTCACCTTCAAATTCAATCCAAAGTTTCGTTTTCAATAGTTCTATTCTTGGAACAGTTGTTATTACCCTGTAAGAATCCTCAAGTATGCTTCTTCTGCGTACTTTGATTTCAAATTTATTTGGAACATTTGTCTGTAGAAACAAAATGTTTGTGTAAAATTTCATTAAATTAATTACTGTTTATATTAGAGAGAAAGAGAGAGAGAAAATTTATTAGCATTTGTTGCTATACAAAGACAATCATATCTTACAGATTACAATTATTTAAAATACAATACTCAAAAAAAGGTATATCAAATAAAATGTTATAATACACCGATTCCTGTTATACGAGCAACCATTATCAGATTTCTTGTTTATAGAAAATTTACATTTGCATACTTTTTCAATTTATAAGCATGTTTTCGTCCATGAAAATGACGACATCAAATATGGTGATTACTAATTTTGTTCATGGTGCTACTCTGCTTGACAAACTAGGAACTGGAGTATTGTCATGCAAATTCACCTCATCTAAGTATTGGGGGTACTATTTATGTTGTGTCATATGCCTCATTTACACTTTACGTTTGGTATTTCGCTTGTTTGATAGAGATATAATATGAAGTGTTGATGTACTTCCGAGTGTTTTCTACGGGTGTGAAATCATCCACATCCACATTTTAAAGTAGGACTATAATCGATGAAGTCGTGGATTTAAATAATAATTTGATTTTCGTTGTAGAGTTTTAATTTCAACGTGGTGTCATTATGTAAGATCATGAATCAGAGAAACGTACTGAATTTATTTAGGAGCCCGTCTAGTAGAGTAGGGTGGGATAGGGTTGAAATAATTTAAAAATTATTACTTATTTTATCATCAGCTATATAAAAATTAATTATTTTAGCAACACTTGTTGTCGAGCTATAATTTTAATGAAGTTTCGTTAAGAATAAAGAAATACATCTGTCCAATGCATTGAAATCATTTTCCAGCCCGTCTTGGAGGGTTAGAGGGGTGAAATTATTTAAAAATTACTAATTTTACAACAGTTGTTGTCGAGCTATAATTTTAGTGAGGTTTCGTTAAGAATAAAGAAATATATCAGACCAATGCATTGAAACCATTTTCCAGCCCGTCTAGGGGGTTGAGCGGGGGTTGAAATACTTTAAAAAATTACTTATTTCAGCAACTGTTGATGTTGAGCTTTAATTTTAACGCGGTATTGTTAAGAATAGAGAAATACATCTGGCTAATGCATTGAAATCATTTTCCAGCCCGTCTAGGGGGTGATATGGGGTGAAATTTTTTAAAAATTACTAATTTTAGCAACAGTTGCTGTCGAGCTATAATTTTAGTGAGGTTTCGTTAAGAGTAAAGAAATATATCAGACCAATGCATTGAAACCATTTTCCAGCCCGTCTACGGGGGTGGGCGGGGGTTGAAATACTTTAAAAAATTACTAATTTCAGCAACTGTTGCTGTCGAGGTTTAATTTTAACGTGGTATTGTTAAGAATAGAGAAATACATCTGACCAATGCATTGAAATCATTTTCCAGCCCGTCTAGGGGGTGAGATGGGGTGAAATTCTTTAAAAATTACTAATTTTAGCAACAGTTGCTGTCGAGCTATAATTTTAGTGAGGTTTCGTTAAGAGTAAAGAAATACATCAGACCAATGCATTGAAACCATTTTCCAGCCCGTCTAGGGGGGTGAGCGGGGGTTGAAATACTTTAAAAAATTACTTATTTCAGCAACTGTTGATGTCGAGCTTTAATTTTAACGCGGTATTGTAAAGAATAGAGAAATACATCTGGCCAATGCATTGAAATCATTTTCCAGCCCGTCTAGGGGGTGAGATGGGGTGAAATTCTTTAAAAATTACTAATTTTAGCAACAGTTGCTGTCGAGCTATAATTTTAGTGAGGTTTCGTTAAGAGTAAAGAAATATATCAGACCAATGCATTGAAACCATTTTCCAGCCCGTCTACGGGGGTGAGCGGGGGTTGAAATACTTTTAAAAATTACTAATTTCAGCAACTGTTGCTGTCGAGGTTTAGTTTTAAAGTGGTATTGTTAAGAATAGAGAAATACATCTGGCCAATGCATTGAAATCATATTCCAGCCCGTCTAGAGGGTGAGATGGGGTGAAATTCTTTAAAAATTACTAATTTTAGTAACAGTTGCTGTCGAGCTATAATTTTAGTGAGGTTTCGTTAAGAGTAAAGAAATATATCAGACCAATGCATTGAAACCATTTTCCAGCCCGTCTACGGGGGTGAGCGGGGGTTGAAATACTTTAAAAAATTACTAATTTCAGCAACTGTTGCTGTCGAGGTTTAATTTTAACGTGGTATTGTTAAGAATAGAGAAATACATCTGGTCAATGCATTGAAACCATTTTCCAGCCCGTCTAGGGGGGTGAGCGGGGGTTGAAATACTTTAAAAAATTACTTATTTTAGCAACTGTTGCTGTCGAGCTTTAATTTTAACGTGGTATTGTTAAGAATAGAGAAATACATCTGGCCAATGCATTGAAATCATTTTCCAGCCCGTCTAGGGGGTGAGATGGGGTGAAAATCTTTAAAAATTACTAATTTTAGCAACAGTTGCTGTCGAGCTATAATTTAGTGAGGTTTCGTTAAGAATAAAGAAATATATCAGACCAATGCATTGAAACCATTTTCCAGCCCGTCCAGGGGGGTCAGCGGGGGATGAAATACTTTAAAAAATTACTTATTTTCGCAACTGTTGATGTCGAGCTTCGCTTTTGACGTGGTATTGTTAAGAATGGTGAAATACATCTGGCCAATGCATTGAAACCATTTTCCAGCCCGTCTAGGGGGGTGAGCGGGGGTTGAAATACTTTAAAAAATTACTTATTTCAGCAACTGTTGCTGTCGAGCTTTAATTTTAACATGGTATTGTTAAGAATAGAGAAATACATCTGGCCAATGTATTGAAACCATTTTCCAGCCCGTCTGGGGTGGTGATCGGGGGTCGAAATACTTTAAAAAATTACTTATTTTCGCAACTGTTGATGTCGAGCTTCAATTTGAACGTGGTATTGTTAAGAACAAAGAAATACATCTGACCAATGCATTGAAACCATTTTCCAGCCCGTCTAGGGGAGTGAGCGAGGGTTGAAATACATTAAAAAATTACTTATTTCCGCAACTGTTAATGTCGAGCTTCAAATTTGACGTGGTATTATTAAGATTGACGAAATACATCTGGTCAATGCATTGAAACCATTTTCCAGCCCGTCTAGGGGGAGCGGGGGTTGAAATACTTTAAAAAATTACTTATTTTAGCAACTGTTGATGTTGAGCTTTAATTTTAACGCGGTATTGTTAAGAATAGAGAAATACATCTGGCCAATGCATTGAAATCATTTTCCAGCCCGTCTAGGGGGTGAGATGGGGTGAAAATCTTTAAAAATTACTAATTTTAGCAACAGTTGCTGTCGAGCTATAATTTAGTGAGGTTTCGTTAAGAATAAAGAAATATATCAGACCAATGCATTGAAACCATTTTCCAGCCCGTCCAGGGGGGGTCAGCGGGGGATGAAATACTTTAAAAAATTACTTATTTTCGCAACTGTTGATGTCGAGCTTCGCTTTTGACGTGGTATTGTTAAGAATGGTGAAATACATCTGGCCAATGCATTGAAACCATTTTCCAGCCCGTCTAGGGGGTGAGATGGGGTGAAAATCTTTAAAAATTACTAATTTTAGCAACTGTTGCTGTCGAGCTTTAATTTTAACGTGGTATTGTTAAGAATAGAGAAATACATCTGGCCAATGCATTGAAATCATTTTCCAGCCCGTCTAGGGGGTGAGATGGGGTGAAATTCTTTAAAAATTACTAATTTTAGCAACAGTTGCTGTCGAGCTATAATTTTAGTGAGGTTTCGTTAAGAGTAAAGAAATATATCAGACCAATGCATTGAAACCATTTTCCAGCCCGCCTAGGGGGGTGAGCGGGGGTTGAAATACTTTAAAAAATTACTAATTTCAGCAACTGTTGCTGTCGAGGTTTAATTTTAACGTGGTATTGTTAAGAATAGAGAAATACATCTGGCTAATGCATTGAAATCATTTTCCAGCCCGTCTAGGGGGTGAGATGGGGTGAAAATCTTTAAAAATTACTAATTTTAGCAACAGTTGCTGTCGAGCTATAATTATAGTGAGGTTTCGTTAAGAATAAAGAAATATATCAGACCAATGCATTGAAACCATTTTCCAGCCCGTCTAGGGGGGTGAGCGGGGGGGGTTGAAATACTTTAAAAAATTACTAATTTCAGCAACTGTTGCTGTCGAGGTTTAATTTTAACGCGGTATTGTGAAGAATAAAGAAATACATCTGGCCAATGCATTGAAATCATTTTCCAGCCCGTCTAGGGGGTGAGATGGGGTGAAAATCTTTAAAAATTACTAATTTTAGCAACTGTTGCTGTCGAGCTTTAATTTTAACGTGGTATTGTTAAGAATAGAGAAATACATCTGGCCAATGCATTGAAATCATTTTCCAGCCCGTCTAGGGGGTGAGATGGGGTGAAATTCTTTAAAAATTACTAATTTTAGCAACAGTTGCTGTCGAGCTATAATTTTAGTGAGGTTTCGTTAAGAGTAAAGAAATATATCAGACCAATGCATTGAAACCATTTTCCAGCCCGCCTAGGGGGGTGAGCGGGGGTTGAAATACTTTAAAAAATTACTAATTTCAGCAACTGTTGCTGTCGAGGTTTAATTTTAACGTGGTATTGTTAAGAATAGAGAAATACATCTGGCTAATGCATTGAAATCATTTTCCAGCCCGTCTAGGGGGTGAGATGGGGTGAAAATCTTTAAAAATTACTAATTTTAGCAACAGTTGCTGTCGAGCTATAATTATAGTGAGGTTTCGTTAAGAATAAAGAAATATATCAGACCAATGCATTGAAACCATTTTCCAGCCCGTCTAGGGGGGTGAGCGGGGGGGGTTGAAATACTTTAAAAAATTACTAATTTCAGCAACTGTTGCTGTCGAGGTTTAATTTTAACGCGGTATTGTGAAGAATAAAGAAATACATCTGGCCAATGCATTGAAATCATTTTCCAGCCCGTCTAGGGGGTGAGATGGGGTGAAAATCTTTAAAAATTACTAATTTTAGCAACAGTTGCTGTCGAGCTATAATTATAGTGAGGTTTCGTTAAGAATAAAGAAATATATCAGACCAATGCATTGAAACCATTTTCCAGCCCGTCTAGGGGGGTGAGCGGGGGTTGAAATACTTTAAAAAATTACTAATTTCAGCAACTGTTGCTGTCGAGGTTTAATTTTAACGTGGTATTGTTAAGAACAAAGAAATACATCTGGCCAATGCATTGAAATCATTTTCCAGCCCGTCTAGGGGGTGAGATGGGGTGAAAATCTTTAAAAATTACTAATTTTAGCAACAGTTGCTGTTGAGCTATAATTATAGTGAGGTTTCGTTAAGAATAAAGAAATATATCAGACCAATGCATTGAAACCATTTTCCAGCCCGTCTAGGGGGGTGAGCGGGGGTTGAAGTACTTTAAAAAATTACTAATTTCAGCAACTGTTGCTGTCGAGGTTTAATTTTAACGTGGTATTGTTAAGAATAAAGAAATACATCTGGCCAATGCATTGAAATCATTTTCCAGCCCGTCTAGGGGGTGAGATGGGGTGAAAATCTTTAAAAATTACTAATTTTAGCAACAGTTGCTGTCGAGCTATAATTTTAGTGAGGTTTCGTTAAGAATAAAGAAATATATCAGACCAATGCATTGAAACCATTTTCCAGCCCGTCTAGGGGGGTGAGCGGGGGATGAAATACTTAAAAAATTACTTATTTCAGCAACTGCTGCTGTCGAGCTTTAATTTTAACGTGGTATTGTTAAGAATAGAGAAATACATCTGGCCAATGTATTGAAACCATTTTCCAGCCCGTCTGGGGTGGTGAGCGGGGGTCGAAATACTTTAAAAAATTACTTCTTTTCGCAACTGTTGATGTCGAGCTTCAATTTGAACGTGGTATTGTTAAGAACAAAGAAATACATCTGACCAATGCATTGAAACCATTTTCCAGCCCGTCTAGGGGGGGTGAGCGAGGGTTGAAATACATTAAAAAATTACTTATTTTCGCAACTGTTGATGTCGTGCTTCAAATTTGACGTGGTATTATTAAGATTGACGAAGTACATCTGGCCAATGCATTGAAACCATTTTCCAGCCCGTCTAGGGGGTGAGATGGGGTGAAATTCTTTAAAAATTACTAATTTTAGCGACAGTTGCTGTCGAGCTATAATTTTAGTGAGGTTTCGTTAAGAATAAAGAAATATATCAGACCAATGCATTGAAACCATTTTCCAGCCCGTCTAGGGGGGTCAGCGGGGGATGAAATACTTTAAAAAATTACTTATTTCAGCAACTGCTGCTGTCGAGCTTTAATTTTGACGAGGTATTGTTAAGAATAGAGAAATACATCTGGCCAATGCATTGAAACTATTTTCCAGCCCGTCTAAGGCGGTGAGCGGGGGTCGAAATACTTTAAAAAATTACTTATTTTCGCAACTGTCGATGTCGAGCTTCGCTTTTGACGTGGTATTGTTAAGAATGGTGAAATACATCTGGCCAATGCATTGAAATCATTTTCCAGCCCGTCTCACAGTGGGCCATTTGCAACTTCTAGGTGGACAAAATTCTAGAAACCTCTAAATGACCTTATAATAGTTCTTAGAAGACAGGAAAAATCGTGAATAAATTTTAAGAATTAAGGGGGTGGTTATTGAAGGGTTGAAAAATAAATTTGCTTCTAAAGTCTCGAAACTCTATAATAATATGATGTCTGTGAATATATCAAAAATAGTTAAAAAATTATAAATAGTAGGGGGGTCGTTTTTGAGGGGGTTGAAAGATAAATATTATTTTAAAATTCTGAAACTTTGTGCACATGATAATATTAGATCCATGAATTCGCTGAAAATAATAAAAAAATCCAAGCAATGATGGGTTGGATTTCAGAGGATTAAAAAATAAATACACTTTAAAAGTATGTAAAAAAGTTTCAAAAAATTTCTTGCCAATGTTTTAATTTTCTAACATAACTTAATTTCAAATCATTCAAAACATTGCGAAGATTGCAAGCCCTTTGTGCTTTCTGAAAATTCTGTAGGGGGAATACATATTGTGACATGCCCCAAGTGCACTGTTTCTTAATAAATTATAAGAATGTTTAGTTTACATTCGAAAAATAAAGCTAACGCTTCTTCTGGATAATATTTCCGCTGATTTTCGTGTTCCTGCAAAATTTTCTTCATATCAGTAGCGGTTGATATATCCTCATGGATTTTGCCGCCTTTTTGCCCTCGCTCAGCCAATCTTCGAAAGTTCCTTCGGGAACATAACACACATATGTATTTTAACGAGATCTGGAACTAGATTATATTTTGATGTTATTTCGTTGAAAGGTTGGAAGGTAAATGGAGGTACTGGGGGTAAATAAGTAAAGTAAGCAAGTAAGAGTCCATAAAGTTGAAATTTAGTGTATGTACGAGAAGCCAAGGTCTCAACATTTTTTTGGCGTCGGCCACCCTCACTTCATTATTAAAGGAGGTAAAAAGATTAAATTGCGATTTAGGGCATCTACAAGACCCAGAAGGCATAACATTTTTTTAATATATTATTAAAGTTCTGTGAACAATTATTTCCACCTAGTGGAGTGAAAATATGGTATCAACAGTTTTTTCGTTGTAAGAGACTTGGATAAATATTCTGGGTGTGGAAATAGTGATTCCTTGGGCAGCGGTTTTATAAAAGAGAAATATATAGGTATTTTAAACAAAAAGCAAACATTTAAATACTGGTTAATTGTATTATTTTGTAGATTTCGCGACATTGTTTAGAAGAAAATACATGTGGCAGAGCATCCCAATAAGAAACAGAAACATTTTTGAAGATATTTCAAAAATTAAATATTTATTACAAAAATTTTTTACTATCTCGGGTATGTTATAGAGTTTTTATACTTGCCGGATTACGTAGGAAAATTATTGCGATCATGCATACATTCAATTTTAAATTTTTGATGGATTTATACGTAGTTCTCCAACCCTACAGAGTGGTTTTAAAAAAATATTTCTCGTTGTCGCACCCACATAGTCCAAACTAGAGATGGGCGCGTGAGTCGATTTTGACTCACGCTCACGCACGCTCACGACTTTAAACCTTTAGCTCACGCACACTCACGTACGACTGATATATGTTAAGGCAAACTCACGCACGGGATCTTTTGACTCACGCACACTCACGAAATCTTCCGTGATTTGGTACCTTAAATGTACACGCTCACGCCGTGACACGGTGAAATTCACGTCACCTGCCCATCTCTGGACCAGAGTGACCAGACCAGGCCAGGAGGGCTAGGCGACTGGCGAATGCAGTAGAGAGAGATTGCAATTACGCAGTTTCATTTGAATGTTGCGTCATTCATCCTGTCTCCTGTATTTTTCCCTCCCTTCTCGCGCTCGTGTTCCTTCTTCCGTCTATCGCTTCGCTTCTTATTCTTGTCACGACACGACAGGTTGAGGTTTTAAAGCAGAGATGGGGTGTCGTGTCACGGCGTGAATATTATCTCACGCACGGGATCTTTTGACTCACGCACACTCACGAAATCTTCCGTGATTTGGTACCTTAAATGTACACGCTCACGCCGTGACACAGCGTGACACGGTGAAATTCACGTCACGTGCCCATCTCTAGTCCAAACCACTAAAAATCGGTTTTGATCAAGTTTTGCATACTTGTTTAGAGCGGTTACACCTGATTCTGAAATAGCAAAATCAATCCCAACTCAAATGCGAAGTGAGCAGACCACTGAAAGTCGGTAAAAAAGTGGAATATATTATATACGAAGTGTTGGTGTACTTCCGGGGTGTTTTCCCGCGTAGTTGATAGGCTCCTGCTGGAACCACAGTTGTCTAAACGACGTTTCGGCAGAATCCCATCTGCCATCCTCAGGTTCTAGCTGAAAGCTGCCTATTGCTGCTCCTCGTTGCTCGAACTGAGCTAGTTCAGTTCATGAACAGTACCAGTGTGATACAGCATGACTTATTGCACCATAGAAAATGGAGGGAGGGAGGCTGTAGGGAGTCGGGTTTAAAGAATTAAATATTTTTTCTCTGAAACACTGAAACGATCAACGATTTAGATTGAATTTAATACATGGATACTTCATTAGTACCAGTATTAGATGAAATGACCAGTTCCTCGCAGAAATTACAGAAAATATTAAAAAATCGATAATAAGTGACGTACACTGTACTGTATAAACCTCTTATATATCCTTGTATAACTTCTTGTATAGCATAATTGCGCCTAGTCTATCACTTTTTTCCTCTGCGAAAATTTTGGTAAACGCGGCGTTCCTCCTCGGCATGAAGAAGACGATTTCCACAAGTCGGACTGGAAAATCGGCAAATATATTTGGTTCGACAATTCGAAAATTGGATTCTACATATTTTTATTAAGCAATTTTAAAAAAAATCAGCTGGTTATCAATAAATGTTTTAAAGTTATGTTATGTTATGTTTAGGTGGTTACGTTTCAAAATTTTTGTCGGACAGTTTGTAGAAATATATAGAATACAAATATAGAATCCAATTCTCAAATTGTCCGACAAAATATATTTGCCGATTCTCCAGTCCGACGCGTGGAAATCGTCTTTTTCATGCCGAGAAGGAACGCCGCGTTTACGAAAATTTTCGCAGAGGAAAAAAGTGATAGACTAGGCGCAATTATGCCGTACAATAAGTTATACAAGGATATGTATAAATTGCATTTATGTACGCGGGCACCTAAACTATTACCATTTCAAGTGAAACACACTATATATGACAAACTGGTATTTACAGGGTGCCGTTAAATAATTTTTTCATGTTTTGCTTCTCAGTATTTAAATAAATCTTTACATATTTGTTATTTAAAATTAGTAATAGTTATAAGAAATTAAGAAAAAATTCCGACAAATTGTTTATCTGTTTTCGAAGATAGTGTTTTTGTCTGGAACGCCGACTCTGAAGTATCGTTATTTAGAATAGAACTAACTGCGTCAATACACGAACTCGGCAACTAATACTAGCTTTTATTACAAGCTTTTATTTAACTTGCAATGTTTGTATGTTTGTTTATTTAGGTCAAATCTTGCAACTGAATTTTAAAACAGTTATCCTCAACCGATTGAGCTGAAATTTTGCATACACGTTTAATTTGGATGACAATGCATGGTTAGTTAAGTGATGTCATTCTAAATCCAATATGGCGGACTCCCAAAGATGGCGGACCAGTTATTTTTTATGCACCCCCATGATATGGGTATCAAATGGAAGGGTTTGCTGAGAAGAATACGAAAAATAAAATAACGTCACACTAAATTCAATATGGCGGACGGTTACACTGCTGAGTGAGGAGTACCATTAACTAAATAACGCTATTAAAAGCTTGTTTTTAAAAAGTTTTTTTTTAATTAACTTGCTTTGTATGTGTGATGACCATACAATAATATGATGCCAAAAAGTGTGTTTTTTAGTTTTAATCCTATAATTTGATCGCATCATAATGTATTCACTCAGGCGTTGTATTCTAAGAAATGACGACGGATCTGGTATTATTTTAAGCAAGGACGAAACAATAAATATATAATAATTAAGACGTAACTAAAAATTTAAAAATTAAATTAAATATTAAATGAAAAAAATTTTTTTTAAAAACAAGCTTTTATTATTATTTAGGTGCATTAAAACGAAAAAAATAAGTTATGTTGAATTAATTGTATTAAAAGCTTGTCGCGAGAATAGAAAAAAATACTTACTTAGGTACTTACAATCTTTGTCAAACAAATTGTATGCCTGTATAAACTTCTCGTGCGCGACAAGCTTCTAAGACAATTAATTCAACATAACTTATTTTTTTCGTTTTAGTGCACCTAAACAATAATAAAAGCTTGTTTTTAAAAAAGTTTTTTTTACATTTAATTTTTTTTTAAATAATTTATCCAAATCTCATCCTCATAGACAGGCTGAAAAATTAATTGAATACATTTTTCTGATGCATTTTTTTATTCTTAAGGAAACCACGTTAAAATTCAAGCTTGCCAATAGCTGCTAAAGCAATCGATATTTAAATCATTTCACCCCCTCTTAAATGGGCTGAAAAATAATTTCATTGCACTGATCTAATGAATTTCTTCATTTAAGAAAACAAAGTTAAAATAAAGCACGGCAATAAGTGTTGCACATCCATGCCATTTTTAAATAATTTCAACAATCGCTCACCCTCCTGGATGGGCTGGAACTAACTTCATTGCAAAACCACGTAAAGTTGAGTATAGCTGTTGATAAAATACTTGATTTTTAAATTATTTCAACCTCCGCTCACCCTCCTAGACGGGCCGAAAATAACTTCAATACATTTTTCTGATGCATTTCTTTACTCTTAATTAAGCCACGTTAAAATTAAAACTCGACAAGAACTGTCGATAGAATAGTTAACTTTTAGAATATTTCAGCCCCATCTTCCTCTAATTTTTTAAAGTATTTCCACCCCCGCTCATCCGCCTAGACGGGCTGGAAAATGGTTTCAATGCATTGGCCAGATGTATTTCTCTATTCTTAACAATACCACGTTAAAATTAAAACTCGACAGCAACAGTTGCTAAAATAAGTAATTTTTTAAAGAATTTCAACCCCCGCTCACCCCCCAGACAGGCTGGAAAATGGTTTCAATGCATTGGCCAGATGTATTTCACCATTCTTAACAATACCACGTCAAAATTGAAGCTCGACAGCAACAGTTGCTAAAATAAGTAATTTTTTAAAGTATTTCAACCTCCGCTCACCCCCGTAGACGGGTTGGAAAATGGTTTCAATGCATTGGTCTGATATATTTCTTTACTTTTAACGAAACCTCACTAAAATTATAGCTCGACAGCAACTGTTGCTGAAATTAGTAATTTTAAAAAATTTCACCCCATCTCACCCCCTAGACGGGCTGGAAAATGATTTCAATGCATTGGCCAGATGTATTTCTCTATTCTTAACAATACCACGTTAAAATTAAAGCTCGACAGCAACAGTTGCCGAAATTAGTAATTTTTTAAAGTATTTCTACCCCCGCTCACCCCCCTAGACGGGCTGGAAAATAGTTTCAATGCATTGGCCAGATGTATTTCACCATTCTTAACAATACCACGTCAAAAGCGAAGCTCGACATCAACAGTTGCGAAAATAAGTAATTTTTTAAAGTATTTCGACCCCCGCTCACCCCCTTAGACGGGCTGGAAAATGGTTTCAATGCATTGGCCAGATGTATTTCTCTATTCTTAACAATACCTCGTCAAAATTAAAGCTCGACAGCAGCAGTTGCTGAAATAAGTAATTTTTTAATGTATTTCATCCCCCGCTGACCCCCTAGACGGGCTGGAAAATGGTTTCAATGCATTGGTCTGATATATTTCTTTATTCTTAACGAAACCTCACTAAAATTATAGCTCGACAGCAACTGTTGCTAAAATTAGTAATTTTTAAAGATTTTCACCCCATCTCACCCCCTAGACGGGCTGGAAAATGATTTCAATGCATTGGCCAGATGTATTTCTCTATTCTTAACAATACCACGTTAAAATTAAAGCTCGACAGCAACAGTTGCTAAAATAAGTAATTTTTTAAAGTATTTCAACCCCCGCTCACCCCCCTAGACGGGCTGGAAAATGGTTACAATGCATTGGCCAGATGTATTTCGTCAATCTTAATAATACCACGTCAAATTTGAAGCTCGACATCAACAGTTGCGAAAATAAGTAATTTTTTAATGTATTTCAACCCCCGCTCACCCCCCTAGACGGGCTGGAAAACGGTTTCAATGCATTGGTCAGATGTATTTCTTTGTTCTTAACAATACCACGTTCAAATTGAAGCTCGACATCAACAGTTGCGAAAATAAGTAATATTTTAAAGTATTTCAACCCCCGCCCACCCCCGTAGACGGGCTGGAAAATGGTTTCAATGCATTGGTCTGTTATATTTCTTTACTCTTAACGAAACCTCACTAAAATTATAGCTCGACAACAACTGTTGCTAAAATTAGTAATTTTTAAAAAATTTCACCCCATATCACCCCCTAGACGGGCTGGAAAATGATTTCAATGCATTAGCCAGATGTATTTCTCTATTCTTAACAATACCGCGTTAAAGTTAAAGCTCAACATCAACAGTTGCTGAAATAAGTAATTTTTTAAAGTATTTCAACCCCCGCTCACCCCCCTAGACGGGCTGGAAAATGGTTTCAATGCATTGGTCTGATATATTTCTTTATTCTTAACGAAACCTCACTAAAATTATAGCTCGACAACAACTGTTGTAAAATTAGTAATTTTTAAAGAATTTCACCCCATCTCACCCCCTAGACGGGCTGGAAAATGATTTCAATGCATTGGCCAGATGTATTTCTCTATTCTTAACAATACCGCGTTAAAATTAAAGCTCGACATCAACAGTTGCTGAAATAAGTATTTTTTTAAAGTATTTCTACCCCCGCTCACCCCCCTAGACGGGCTGGAAAATGGTTTCAATGCATTGGTCTGATATATTTCTTTATTCTTAACGAAACCTCACTAAAATTATAGCTCGACAACAACTATTGCTAAAATTAGTAATTTTTAAAAAATTTCACCCCATATCACCCCCTAGACGGGCTGGAAAATGATTTCAATGCATTAGCCAGATGTATTTCTCTATTCTTAACAATACCGCGTTAAAATTAAAGCTCAACATCAACAGTTGCTGAAATAAGTAATTTTTTAAAGTATTTCAACCCCCGCTCACCCCCCTAGACGGGCTGGAAAATGGTTTCAATGCATTGGTCTGATATATTTCTTTATTCTTAACGAAACCTCACTAAAATTATAGCTCGACAACAACTGTTGTAAAATTAGTAATTTTTAAAGAATTTCACCCCATCTCACCCCCTAGACGGGCTGGAAAATGATTTCAATGCATTGGCCAGATGTATTTCTCTATTCTTAACAATACCGCGTTAAAATTAAAGCTCGACATCAACAGTTGCTGAAATAAGTATTTTTTTAAAGTATTTCTACCCCCGCTCACCCCCCTAGACGGGCTGGAAAATAGTTTCAACGCATTGGCCAGATGTATTTCACCATTCTTAACAATACCACGTCAAAAGCGAAGCTCGACATCAACAGTTGCGAAAATAAGTAATTTTTTAAAGCATTTCGACCCCCGCTCACCCCCTTAGACGGACGGGCTGGAAAATGATTTCAATGCATTGGCCAGATGTATTTCTCTATTCTTAACAATACCGCGTTAAAATTTAAGCTCGACATCAACAGTTGCTGAAATAAGTATTTTTTTAAAGTATTTCTACCCCCGCTCACCCCCCTAGACGGGCTGGAAAATAGTTTCAATGCATTGGCCAGATGTATTTCACCATTCTTAACAATACCACGTCAAAAGCGAAGCTCGACATCAACAGTTGCGAAAATAAGTAATTTTTTAAAGCATTTCGACCCCCGCTCACCCCCTTAGACGGACGGGCTGGAAAATGATTTCAATGCATTGGCCAGATGTATTTCTCTATTCTTAACAATACCGCGTTAAAATTTAAGCTCGACATCAACAGTTGCTGAAATAAGTATTTTTTTAAAGTATTTCTACCCCCGCTCACCCCCCTAGACGGGCTGGAAAATAGTTTCAATGCATTGGCCAGATGTATTTCACCATTCTTAACAATACCACGTCAAAAGCGAAGCTCGACATCAACAGTTGCGAAAATAAGTAATTTTTTAAAGTATTTCGACCCCCGCTCACCCCCTTAGACGGGCTGGAAAACGGTTTCAATGCATTGGTCAGATGTATTTCTTTGTTCTTAACAATACCACGTTCAAATTGAAGCTCGACATCAACAGTTGCGAAAATAAGTAATATTTTAAAGTATTTCGACCCCCGCTCACCACCCTAGACGGGCTGGAAAATGGTTTAAATACATTGGCCAGATGTATTTCTCTATTCTTAACAATACCACGTTAAAATTAAAGCTCGACAGCAACAGTTGCCGAAATTAGTAATTTTTTAAAGTTTTTCAACCCCCGCTCACCCCCCTAGACGGGCTGGAAAATGGTTTCAATGCATTGGTCTGATATATTTCTTTACTCTTAACGAAACCTCACTAAAATTATAGCTCGACAGCAACTGTTGCTAAAATTAGTAATTTTTAAAGAATTTCACCCCATCTCACGCTGGAAAATGATTTCAATGCATTGGCTAGATGTATTTCTCTATTCTTAACAATACCACGTTAAAATTAAACCTCGACAGCAACAGTTGCTGAAATTAGTAATTTTTTAAAGTATTTCAACCCCCGCCCACCCCCGTAGACGGGCTGGAAAATGGTTTCAATGCATTGGTCTGTTATATTTCTTTACTCTTAACGAAACCTCACTAAAATTATAGCTCGACAGCAACTGTTGCTAAAATTAGTAATTTTTAAAGAATTTCACCCCATATCACCCCCTAGACGGGCTGGAAAATGATTTCAATGCATTGGCCAGATGTATTTCTCTATTCTTAACAATACCGTGTTAAAATTAAAGCTCGACATCAACAGTTGCTGAAATAAGTATTTTTTAAAAGTATTTCTACCCCCGCTCACCCCCCTAGACGGGCTGGAAAATGGTTTCAATGCATTGGTCTGATATATTTCTTTATTCTTAACGAAACCTCACTAAAATTATAGCTCGACAACAACTGTTGCTAAAATTAGTAATTTTTAAAAAATTTCACCCCATATCACCCCCTAGACGGGCTGGAAAATGATTTCAATGCATTAGCCAGATGTATTTCTCTATTCTTAACAATACCGCGTTAAAATTAAAGCTCAACATCAACAGTTGCTGAAATAAGTAATTTTTTAAAGTATTTCAACCCCCGCTCACCCCCCTAGACGGGCTGGAAAATGGTTTCAATGCATTGGTCTGATATATTTCTTTATTCTTAACGAAACCTCACTAAAATTATAGCTCGACAACAACTGTTGTAAAATTAGTAATTTTTAAATAATTTCACCCCTCTAACCCTCCAAGACGTGCTGGAAAATGATTTCAATGCATTGGACAGATGTATTTCTTTATTCTTAACGAAACTTCATTAAAATTATAGCTCGACAACAAGTGTTGCTAAAATAATTAATTTTTATATAGCTGATGATAAAATAAGTAATAATTTTTAAATTATTTCATCCCTATCCCACCCTACTCTACTAGACGGGCTCCTAAATAAATTCAGTACGTTTCTCTGATTCATGATCTTACATAATGACACCATGTTGAAATTAAAACTCTACAACGAAAATCAAATTATTATTTAAATCCACGACTTCATCGATTATAGTCCTACTTTAAAATGTGGATGTGGATGATTTCACACCCGTGTGTTTTCTCGCGTAGCTGATAGGCTCCTGCTGGAGCCACAGTTGTCTAAACTACGTTTCGGCAGAATCCCATCTGTCATCTTCAGATGGCTTTTCAGCGAGAACCTGAAGATAGTAGATGGGATTCTGCCGAAACGTCGTTTAGACAACCGTGGCTCCAGCAGGAGCCTATCAACTATGCGGGAAAACATCTGGAAGTACACCAACACTTCATCTAACACCTTAAGAAACAACAATATAATTATTTATTCGATGATTACTTCACATAAATGTACTAAAAAGTGAAACATGAAATTTTACTAAATGATTCCATTATGAGTTCATCTTCTAGATAAATAAATACTTTCGTATTGAAGTAAAATATATTAATAGTTTTTAATTTGTGCCAATATAAAGGATTTAAAGCCAGTGGATTGATTTTTATGGGAACTGTTAAAAAATTCTGTTTATAAAACTTTCCCAGAAAATATTATGGAAATCTAATGAAAAATTTTGGTAGAAATTAGAATAATTAACTGCATATATTTGAGCGCGTGCAAAAAAACATAAAAAAGACTTCGGAAATGTTGTCAGCAAAATGGTTCCACCGAAAACCTTATTTTTTAGGTTAGGCATATATTGTCAGTTCTTTGTTATTGTTATTTTTTAATGCTTCCCATTTATTACTTGTACATTCAGATGTCCAGTTCAAATAACTTTTTTGTTTTGTGGGCCTATGTAATAATTAATAATAATAATAATGATAATGATAATGATAATGATAATGATAATGATAATGATAGTGATAGTGATAGTGATAGTGATAGTGATAGTGATAGTGATAGTGATAGTGACACTGATGGTGAGGGCGATGGTGACGGTGACGGTGACGGTGACGGTGACGGTGACAGTGATAGTGATAATGACAATGACAATGACAATGACAATGACAATGATAATGACAATGACAATGATAATGATAATGATAATGATAATGATAATAATAATAATTGTAGTTGGTGCCACCAGTCTGAAACCGGCCCTAAAATCACTAAGTATTAAGGAGAATCACTAAGTATTAAGGAGAACACCTAATAATAATAATAATAATAATAAATAAGCAGCCTTTGGTGAGTTGTTAGGCTAACCACCTAACAGGCCGAAATCTTCTGGTTCCAGGTAACAGAAGACAGGGTCCCCACAATCGACCCCATTCGGATGGGGGTCACAGGCAAGGTGGTGGGGCCCAACCGGACGGATTGCCTGGCAATGACGACCGCGAGCTACATGTACGCTTCGAGTGGACCGATGAGCTGAGGAATAATCTTCTGCTATGCTACAAAAGCAGTGAGCCCGCGCGAAGGGGATACATGGCGCGAATGTACGCTCTGTGGTGTGCAAGACACCCAGAGCACAGCGCCTTCATGCTGCAAAATCTGCGTGACTATGTATCCCACCTAATTATTTTTTATTTATTTGCTTTTATCATGATTAGAGAATATTATTTAGGTATTATGCAAATCACAACTTACACACATTTTATTTATTATAAAAATACCTACTTTCTGTATATTGTTGCCCTAATCTGGGCACGCTAATATACTAGTCAGGTAAATACTTTAAAACACTCATTATTGGATAATCAATCAAAACAACTACTCTTCTAGCTAATACTGACGAAGTATTGAATTACATGATAGGATTCTTGGCATTTTAAAGAACAAAAATATATTGAAAATACTTAAATCATTTATTCAAATTTAATCATTCACACTTTTTTATTTAATATGAAATTATCTACTTTCTGTATATTGGTGCCTTAATCGGATCACGCGAATATACTACTTAGGAAAACACTTTAAAACACTCATCATTGGAAGACCAATCAAAACAACTACTCTTCTAGCTAATACTGACGAAGTATTGAATTACATAATAGGATTCCTGGCATTTTAAGACAAAAAAATGTATTGAAAATAGTTAAATTATTTATTGAAATTCAGTCATTCACAACGATTTTTGAACCATACATTCTATTTCAACTCTAGAAAAGTTGTACAAGTTTTTTCGAACTCGTTAGTTCTCATCAGTAGAGTATAGAAACATTCATTCATTATTTACAAGCCTATTCTTGATTTATTTTTACAATTAATTATTTTTTATTTATTTGCTTTTATCATGATTAGAGAATATTATTTAGGTATTATGCAAATCACAACTTACACACATTTTATTTATTATAAAAATACCTACTTTCTGTATATTGTTGCCCTAATCTGGGCACGCTAATATACTAGTCAGGTAAATACTTTAAAACACTCATTATTGGATAATCAATCAAAACAACTACTCTTCTAGCTAATACTGACGAAGTATTGAATTACATGATAGGATTCTTGGCATTTTAAAGAACAAAAATATATTGAAAATACTTAAATCATTTATTCAAATTTAATCATTCACACTTTTTTATTTTATATGATTAAGGCACCAATATACAGAAAGTAGATAATTTCATATTAAATAAAAAAGTGTGAATGATTAAATTTGAATAAATGATTTAAGTATTTTCAATATATTTTTGTTCTTTAAAATGCCAAGAATCCTATCATGTAATTCAATACTTCGTCAGTATTAGCTAGAAGAGTAGTTGTTTTGATTGATTATCCAATAATGAGTGTTTTAAAGTATTTACCTGACTAGTATATTAGCGTGCCCAGATTAGGGCAACAATATACAGAAAGTAGGTATTTTTATAATAAATAAAATGTGTGTAAGTTGTGATTTGCATAATACCTAAATAATATTCTCTAATCATGATAAAAGCAAATAAATAAAAAATAATTAATTGTAAAAATAAATCAAGAATAGGCTTGTAAATAATGAATGAATGTTTCTATACTCTACTGATGAGAACTAACGAGTTCGAAAAAACTTGTACAACTTTTCTAGAGTTGAAATAGAATGTATGGTTCAAAAATCGTTGTGAATGACTGAATTTCAATAAATAATTTAACTATTTTCAATACATTTTTTTGTCTTAAAATGCCAGGAATCCTATTATGTAATTCAATACTTCGTCAGTATTAGCTAGAAGAGTAGTTGTTTTGATTGGTCTTCCAATGATGAGTGTTTTAAAGTGTTTTCCTAAGTAGTATATTCGCGTGATCCGATTAAGGCACCAATATACAGAAAGTAGATAATTTCATATTAAATAAAAAAGTGTGAATGATTAAATTTGAATAAATGATTTAAGTATTTTCAATATATTTTTGTTCTTTAAAATGCCAAGAATCCTATCATGTAATTCAATACTTCGTCAGTATTAGCTAGAAGAGTAGTTGTTTTGATTGATTATCCAATAATGAGTGTTTTAAAGTATTTACCTGACTAGTATATTAGCGTGCCCAGATTAGGGCAACAATATACAGAAAGTAGGTATTTTTATAATAAATAAAATGTGTGTAAGTTGTGATTTGCATAATACCTAAATAATATTCTCTAATCATGTATCCCACCTTCGCAGCAGGGGCTACGTGAGAGCTGTTCCTCAGCCGGTAAATGAGGCGGTCGAAGAGCCGCTGAATGAACCGGTTGTGGAGGCAGTTCTAGACGTTCCACCAAGACCAGAGGGCCTTAACACCAGAAGGGGGTTGCACTACATCAAACCCCCCCAGATCAGAAGACCTAGCCGGAGTGGATGCTGAACTTCGTGAAGCGATACTAGAAGGGGCTGATATCTGGCACATAAATTGTGCCTTATACGCTGCTGCCCAGCGCTTAACTCCGGGTGAGAGGCGGAATACTGCCTCCCCACAGGAGAGAGCGGAGCGGCGTATACAAAAGATGGAAGCCAAGATCCGGTCGGCGAGGCAACACGCATCCCGTATCCAATGTGTGATGGACTATATGGCGGCCAATAGGACATTGATGCCTAAAGTTAGGCGCATAGCCGCCAATTTAAGACGCGTCCATCACACACTGGGCAGTGCTGCGAACCATCAAACAGCACTGGCTTGATCGGATACGGATGCTAGTGACTTGTAAAAAGTCACTAGTGAGGTGGGCGAGGGGGTTGGCGGAAAACAATCTATTCCGCAAAAAGCCCTCGCGCCTTTTTGAACCGCCTCAGCGTGTTGTAGAGAATCCGCTGACTGTAGATCAGGTGGAAAACTTCTGGAAAACGCTCTACGGACAGAAGCTCCCACTCAACAGAGACACTCCAGCCCTGGCACACTTTGAAGCCTTTTGCCAAAGGTTTCAACAACCAAACTAGGTGTGCCAACCGATAACCCCAGAAGAGGTTCGAAGAGCTCTTGAGGGCTCTAAGAACTTTGCTGCTCCAGGTCCCGATGGGATAAATAACTTTTGGTGGAAAAAGTTTTCCAGTACCCACCACCATTTGGCCAGAATTTTTAATTCATGGCTAAATGGGGAGCAGCAAATTTCTTCTTGGGTTGTCGAGGGGCGGACAGTGCTGATCCCGAAGAATGGAGATTTGTCTAACCCAAAAAATTACCAGCCGATAACTTGCTTAAACGCATGCTACAAGTTGTTTACACGCATCTTGTACATGCGGGTGCTCCAAGCAGTTGAACGGGTTTACGAACGGGTATATGAGCAACGAGGGTCAAAGAGAGGTGTCTCTGGCTGCAAGGAGAACCTGCTGATCGACAGATGTATCACGCAGGACTCCGTACAGTATAAGCGTAACCTCTCTATGGCCTGGATCGACTACCGCAAGGCATTTGATATGACATCCCATGAGCTTATTGTCCACTTGCTCAGATGTCTTGCGGTGCCCGGTCCCATAGTGAGATGTATCGAAGAACTCATGCCGCTCTGGAGGACTCGCTTTACCATAACATCGGGTAATAGCAGAGTCCAGACAGAGCCGGTATTGTTCAGAAGGGGAGTATTTCAGGGAGATTCCCTAAGCCCCCTTCTGTTTTGCATCTCACTACTACCATTATCCATTTCGCTTCGAAATACCCGTGGATACAACTGCGGTACCCCCGGCGACAGGAGGCATAAGGTCACCCATCTGTTTTACATGGATGACCTTAAACTTTATGCCTCCGGAGAGAGGGATTTACGCCAGTCCCTCAGGGTGGTACAGGAGTACACGCAGGCTGTCAGCAATGGAATTTGGGTTGGACAAGTGTGCACTAGTCCACCTAAAGAGAGGACGATGCGGTGACTACGGAGAGGATGCGCAGCTTGTGGACGGAAGCATCTTACATCATCTAGATGCCGGAGAGTCGTACACTTACTTGGGTGTCGAGCAACGCTCCACCCAAGAAGTGAGTGTAGTAAAAAACGCTCTCCGTGGCAAGTATCAGCACCGACTCCGACAGATCTGGTCTTCAGAACTGTCGGGGAAGAACAAGGTGTCTGCTACCAATATGCTTGCCGTTCCGATCCTCCTCTACTCCTTTGGAATAATAATAATAATAATAAATGTCCTTTATTGGTTAAAAAAAACACCAAATGGCCATCGACCTGAGTCCTTCAGCCAGTACAAATTTTTACAAAATATGTGTATATATATCTGTCCTATGTAAGTATAATGGAGAAATGTGATTTATAATACATTAAATAATATTTACAATACATATGTAAAAAAAAAAAAATGTAAATGTGAATACTAAATTTAAAACTGAGGTATAAGCATTGTTCGTTAGTCGTTGTCTTGAGCCATGCTGACTAAAATTTCGTAGAGTGATTGCTCTGGGAATTTGTATCTAGATGCTCTTTCTCTTCTGCTGATAAGCAATGGTTCCATAGTTTGTAAATTATGTGGTTGCTTAGCAAATTTTCTTGACAATTTGGGTAGTCTGTCATCGATAGGCATAATTTCTGTTTTAGCGTAGAGAGATGCATTGGAAGGATGATACATGGGATTAGTAGGATGGCGAATTTTGGTTATAGTTCGTAGAGATGAAGTTTCAGCAACTTTGATGTTTTTTAACGCGGGATTTCTACAGTTCAGAAATAGTGTATTACCATATTCCAGAATGGGTCTGCAGATGGTCGTGTAAATTTTGGAAGCAGTGCGGAGATTTATACCTTTGTTTTTGTAGGTTAAGAATCTAAAATATTTCGCTCTTGAAATACATCTTCGTTTCATCATTTTGGTATTCCTTTGGAATAATTAAATGGAATCAAGAGGAGCTGCGACAACTCGATGTAGGAACCCGAAAAAAGATGCATCTCTATAGGAGTTTGCACCCTAAATCGTCCGTTCCACGGTTATATCTCCCACGACATCGGGGAGGCCGTGGACTCTTGAGTTTGGAGAGTCTCCATAACAGGATGGTTCTGGATGGAGCCTGTAAGGTCATAAGGAGTTCGGATCCCCTCCTCTGCATAGTCCGAGACCATGAAAGTGCATGAGTAGGAGCCTTTTTGTTTAAGGCAGCACGCAGATCTGCCGATGAACTCGGTCTGGTCTTCGACGCTGAGCGGGTTAATCACGACTCTGTCACCGAGTTGGAACCTGCTCGGCAAAAAGCCCAAGTCAAAGCTGCTGAAATTGATTTATTTCTGCAGCTACACTCGGATAAGCCATTGCACGGAGTCTTCTACAAAAATATAGAAGACCGCGGCTTATCCGACAGGCTGACCTTTGCTTTCTTGAGGTCAGCCGGGCTGAAGTCTGAGACCGAGGGATTCATAATGCCGTGCCAGGATGGTGTATTCAACACACTTGTCTATCGAAGTCGTGTCATGGGTATAGAGGTCCCTGATGTCAGCTGCAGAACCTGCCACAGGGCGCCGGAGACATTAATGCATTTGCTGTCGGCTTGTCCAGTATATGCAGTCTCGGCCTATATCCAGAGGCACGACGCAGCATTACGAGTGCTTTATTATCACTTAAGGCACTCGTATGGGATAGACGAGACACCAGTGCTGCCTTACGCTCCGGGGGATATTGAGTCCGTTGTGGGAAATGAGAAGTGTCTAATTTATTATATATATAAACTTTATTAGCAGAGCTCTTAAAAAAATACAACAAACGTACAATAAAATTTACAAACAGCATAAAATTACATAAAATAATTACTTAATTAAAATTTTTCTTTATGTGCTCTATACAAAGCCTCTTAAAAATATGCTTATTCCTACACTCTTTTATAGCTCACCTGGTAAGTCATTATATCAAATTAGCCCTCTTCCCAATATAGCATTGGATTTTACATGTTTAATTTTTATATAAAAATCATTATTTACTGTGGCCCGTGTTTTATGAGAGTGTAAATCAATTACATAGTTTAACTGATTAGTTAAGTAGGATGGCATCATTCCATTTTTCATTTTAAATACAAATATTAATGTATTATAAAAAATTCATGAAATTCAGCACACTTAACATTGCATTGATTGGTGTATATTTACTACAGTTCAAAATAGCTCTCATGCCTCTATTCTGAACTTTTTGTAATGTTTGAATTTGTTGTTTATTAAGGAAGATAAATGAAGTACCGCAGTAATCAATATGTGGGGCTATCATAGACTTATAAATAGTTAATTTAACGAACATTGACACTTTATTAGATAATCGAAATAAGAAGCCAACCTTTTTTGCCATTTTATTTTTTATATAGTCACAATGTGCATTGAAATTCAACTCAGAGTCAATAATTACTCCTAGATATTTAAATTTGCTAACTTCCTCTATCAAGCAGTCATTTATTCTTATACTAAGCTTTATTTTGTTTTGTTTTATTTTCTTCAAGTTATTTTTAGATGCTACAATCATAAATTTAGTTTTATCCAAGTTCAGCTTTAGACCATTGTCACATGTCCATTTATATATGTTTTTTAAATCTTCATTTAATTTGATTTCAATATCTTCTACTTTACCTTTCACGTATAACATTGTATCATCTGCAAACAATTTAAGGTTACTTTTCTTACAACAGTTACAAATATCGTTAATGTATAATAAAAAGAGTATAGGAGCAAGTACCGATCCTTGAGGTATTCCATGATTTATAGCTAATTCGTCTAAATAACTGTCATTAAATTTAACAATTTGTTTTTTTATTGGAACTACTCGTTTCCCATCATCAGGCAAATACAAGCTAATAAGCCTGACATGGTCCTCCTCGACCACCAACTCAAGATAATGTTTGTCATGGAGTTCTCGGCTCCCGCGGAGAATAACATTGTCTTGAAGGAGGAGGAAAAACGGACGAAATATCGAGATTTGCTCTTCGAGCTCCGCAGGCTTTACCCTGGCCATACTGTTAAGCTAGGGGTCCTGATCATAGGAGCCCTCGGTGGAACGAGACACACACTGCTTTCAGAACTAAAGATCATACCGGCATGCCGAAATTCGGCAGAGATCTTAGCCGGCAGGATGCAGAAGGCCATTATCCTCGGCTCATTACGTCTACTCAGGGCACACGATTCTCGGACCCAGTAGTCACTCACCCCACGGACGTGGGGAGTGGCTGCCGGTACTACCAGCTCCCCTCTGTGAGTGTCGGAGCCACAGAGTATAAAGGGTGACTGGCTCTTATAAAAAAAAAATAATAATAATAATAATAATAATAACACAGCATTACGACTAAATTTGAATAGATGATTTAAGTATTTTCAATATATCTTTTGCTTTAAAATGCTAAGAATCCTATCATGTAATTCAATACTTCGTCGGTATTAGCTAGAAGAGTAGTTGTTTTGAATGATTCTCCAATAATAAGTGTTTTAAAGTATTTACCTAACTAGTATATTAGCGTGCCCAGATTGGGGCAACAATATACAGTAAGTAGGTATTTTCATAATAAATAATAAAGTTTGTAAGTTGTGATTTGCATAATACCTAAATAATATTCTCTAATAAATCCATACTTTTGGCTTTATACCTTTAAAGTTTCCAATGTTATCTTCAGATTATCCCATATTTCTTTTGTTAGCACGCTGTTTCCTTTGCACCTGTTTCCAACCATAACCCGTGGAGTTAGGTTAAGTGAATTTATTATTAGGTGATTTGTCTAGACGAATTATGTCATTCATTAACTTTTTTTGATGATTTTACATATCAGATAAAGTTTGCTCCTTTGGTGACGATCTAGGAACATTTTTCGATAGTGTTGATTGATTCTTATTCCTTTTTGTAGTTTCTGAATATTTACTTGCTAACTCTTTTGAATGTTTGTTTATTTTTGTAGTTTCAGATTGTTTGCTTGGCATCACTGGGTTGTTTTATATTTGCCTTATCTGTTCCTGGTTTTTGTGAAGGTATATTTTTGTTCACTATCATATTATTTTGATTGTTTTGCACTACTTGTGGCTGATATATTTTAGGTTTTAAATTGCTTGATTCTTCCAACATTAATGTAAAATTGCTGCTCTGGCCTTTTTTGCTCCTTGGAATAAATTGTTTCCATTTCCAGATTTTCAATTTTTTCATTCAGTAAGTTATTATTCATTTTCAATTCATAATTCAATTTTTTCAGAACTTCAATATCTGCTTGTTCTTAAATTTCTTGACCCTGTGGATCTTCACTTACGTCATTTTGATTTTCTTCAAGGTACTTTTGCTTCTCACAGCAATTTTTAGATTTTTTATTAGCACAACTTGGATGAAAAATAGAACTGCAATTTGTGCAATTAACTTTTTTATTAACTACAGGTTTTTTACAGAAACCACAGAGCACATTTGCACTCACACTTTCATTGCCCCCCATCTTGAATTGGAAAAAGATATTAACAGAACGATACAATTAATAATTAAAATATAACATATTTTCAAAATGAACACCTCCAGCAATAACACATTTTTAAGAATGTTTTAATAAGTTTTTTACTGACCTAGTAATAATTTCCAGGCCATTTCTAATACTATCATGTGATAGAATTTAAAAAAATTCTAGTAACTGTTCCCGAGTGTGAAATTCTTCATTGTACACCTCTGACCTTGATGGCCACTTAACCGGACCTTCTTCACCAATTTATAGTGTGTCATCATGGTTTGAATCTATGAGGGCCCTGGACCATTTTTCTTTACTGGTCAGAGATCATCTGAATTAGCATTATTCCAATAGATGGATTGGTCGAGAAGGTCCTGGCCACGGAGGTCTCCTGATCTTACACCTTTGGACTATTTTTTATGGGGCCACCTCAAGTCAAAGGTGTACAATGAAGAATTCCACACTCCCAGACAGCACCAGATATTCTTAAGAATAATCTGTAAATGTACCAAGAAGAATATATAAATATATATATATTCCGAATATTTCTAGAATATTCTTAGATATACGTGCTCACAGCACATTTCTAGAATATTCTTTATGCATAGGAACAAAAGATTGGGGTTTCTTTTATAAATGTGGTGATGTAGAAAACGCCTGTACCCTTTTAGAAAATGTATTAAAAAATGCCATAGCAATGTCAACTGTAAAAGTGAAGCAGAAACAAATTAATCGAAAAGAATGGATTACGACAGGGTTAGTAAAGTTAATAAAAACGAGGGACAACCTTTATTAACAAGTCATTAGGAACCCCGGGGACAATGCAATAAAAGAGAGATACCGTATATTCAAAAATAAACTAAATAATTTAATATTAAAAGCCAAGCAGGAATTCTTTCAAAAACAAGTTACAACAAATAATAATTCACAAATAATTTGGCAGATGGTTAAAAGCATTACAAATAATGAAAATATGCAAACAGAAATAAATAAAATCAAGTTGCATAATAATGAAATATCTACAAACAAAAAAGAAATAGCAAACCATTTTAGTAATCACTATTCCGACATAGGGTATAACATGGCAAATAAAATTAAGAAACCATCTAGAACTTTTGAGAGTCATATTCAGAAAAATACCTTCCTTTTAGAACCAGTTTCAGATAGAGAAATTCGAAACTATATATTAAATTTAAAAAATAAGAAATCTCCCGGTTATGACAACATAAAATCGGAACCCTCAAAGATATTGTTGACATAATAACTCCATTAATTACTTATCTAATTAATAATGTTTTTGATACCGGTATATGTCCTTCACATTTCAAAACCGCGATTATAAAACCAGTCTATAAAAGTGGGGATAAACTGGAGACGATAAATTATAGACCTATATCTCTCACAACGCATATTTCAAAAATCTTCGAAAAAGCGATCAAAACTAGAATGGAATCATTTATAAACAAATTTAAATTGTTATCAAGTAAACAATTTTGTTTTCGTGAGGGAACTTCAACCCAAGACTATGTTTTTGATACCGGTATATGTCCTTCACGTTTCAAAACCACGATTATAAAACCAGTCTATAAAAGTGGGGATAAACTGGAGGCGATAAATTATAGACCTATATCTCCTTAAACAAACGAACTGAAAGTGAAAAGAAACAGTGTTCAAAACATTCTCCTCACTAAATTATGATTTTCTGAGGAAATTCTTGGATTTAAAAAGCAAATTTTTGCTGAAATAAGCGATAGATGCTTTTAAATATGGTTGTGTAGTCAATTTCTAAAATAAACAATTATCTGCATAAATATTAAAACAAACTTCTTTTCAATAATTCGCTTGAATAATAAAAAAGTTGATAAAAAGCTACCTTTTTATCAAGTTGAATACTTTATCTATTCTAGAAGATAAAACAAATTTCTAAGTGTACAGAGTGGACTAGCTAAATGATGAGGAAATAAAATTCAAGTGATGGAAAGAGACAAAAAATAAAGAAGTGTTCAGCTGTGATGGCTGTGAAAACTTAGTGTGTAAAGCTTGTGGGAATCTTACATCTTCTGAAGTTAAAGTCCTACAACTGAAAGAGGGAAGAGCATTGAAATTTTTCTGTCCTAGATGCCAAAATTATGATGCTATCTCACATTTCCAGAAAATAAAAAATTTGGAGATAGAAAATACTAACTTGAAGGAAACATCTAAAAACACAAACCCAACACAAGATCTACTTATTAAATCAATTGTAGAGACACTCACAATAACATTTGAAAATAGCTTTAAAACATTGAGAGGAGATATAAACTGCTTGAAATCTGAAATAAATAAAATAAATGAAAACAAGTCTTCAGTAAAAACAAGTAATGAAAGAAAAAGCCATCCTGCGAAGAAACCACAAACACCAACAAATGAAAATTCAGTACTACCTTTACAATTCTCAAAAGTTTTAAAGAAGAACACACCAAATAAAGAAAATCTTATTGCTTTAAAAAACAAACAAAAAGCAATAATGAAGTCAGTGATCAATTTAGAAACAGATAGCAAGTATCAAGAACAAAAGGATGTTGAGGGAGGTCAATTTCTTGATGACAATCAAATTCTAGTGTTACAAATGAAAATAAATCAAGCTTTCATGAAGTTGTAAACAGAAGACAAAGAAGATATGTCCAGAGGAAGAGAATAGCTGAAGGGGAAAATGCAAATTCCTCAACCTCTTCTAACCAGTCGCCATCATGGGCAATAGAAAAGAAAGTCTGGCTCTTACTTTCGCGAATAAAAAGGGACATATCCGAAGGTGATATAAGTTCATTTGTAAAATCAAAACCAGTTGACTTTATTGTTAAAGAACAGCCATCAGAAAAATCTCAAAATAAGAGTTTTATGTTTAGAGCACCATTCTCCATGAAAGAAGAAGTATATCAGTTTACCAGTTTTTGGCCAAAAGGAACCAGTTATCAAAAGTTTGACTTCCAAAAGCACAGAATTAATCAATATAATAAGGTAAACAGCAATAGGCCGGACGATTTTATTATAATAAAAGAGCAATCAAAAGCAAGTACTAATATAGAAAAATTTCACTCTGCGGAGAAATGTATTTTTCCCCCGATTGACAGTAAGTATAATAATTTTACATCAAATATTCCAGCTAAATCTGTAAATGAAAACATTCTCATTTCAGACAAAAAAAATGAAAACAAAAAAAATAATTCAATTTTAATATTCTACACTTAAACATACAAAGTATTCGTAATAAAATTAATGAGATTGAAGTATTTATTGCCGAAACGACTTTCTACTTTTTAACGAACATTGGTGTACTCAGGATGAACTAAAATATTTAGGTATCAAAAATTATACTCTTGTCTCTGAATTCTCAAGAACACATTATTCCCATGGAGGTGTAGCCATATATGCCTTACAAAATTATAAATGCTCAATAATAACTCAAATTAATGAAATTTCTGATGAGTTAGACTGTGAAGTAGTGGCAGTCGATACAGAAAAGACAAGAATAATGACTGTATACAGATCCCCCAATGGCGATTTCAACTATTTATCAAAAAAATATCAATGTCATTAGATATACTAACAAAAATGTAACAAATTAATTTTCGTCTCGGGTGACTTTAATGTCCAATTTCAAAATAAAAATGATCGCAAATCCTAACAAACATATTTGAATATTTTGGCCTTGCACCCACAACTCAAGCTAATACCAGAATCAATAACTGTAACTTTTAGATCTTTCTATACAAAAGAACTGCGAAAAAGCAAAATAAAAGCCCACGATAATTTCATAACTTCACACAACAATCCACAACAAGCCATGTGGAAAATCATTAATAGTAGTAAGCCTAATGCTCCTCATATTACTAATAAAATTACGTCAAATGATTTCAATACATATTTCGCTAATGCAGCCTCAAACATAGTCAAGGAACTACCAACTTGTAACAGGATATATACAGATTTTTTGGATAATTTTACACCACCTAACACTTTCAATTTCACTTTGATATCTAATGAAATAGTTCTTACAATAATAAATAATCTTAAAAACAAAAAAAGCAAGGATGTGTATGATATTAGCACACAAATAATTAAATCCATTAAATTTTCTATATTACTACCTCTAACAACATTAATAAATATTAGTCTAGCAAATAGTATATTCCCAGACTGCTTAAAAATATCAAAAGTTGTACCCATCTACAAAAAAAAAACGATATAAATGACCCGTCAAATCACAGGCCTATTTCTGTCATACCATCAATAGCTAAAATCTACGAATCATCCTTAAAACAGCAAATAACAGATCATTTTGAAAGTGAAAATTTATTTAGTCCAAGTCAATTTGGATTTCGAAATAAATTTTCAACCACTTTGGCTATAGATAAGTTAACCAGTCAGGTAAATCTAGGTTTTGAACAAAAGCAATTTATTTGCTCTAAGTTTCTAGATCTAACCAAGGCTTTGATTGTGTATCACATCAAATTCTCATAAATAAACTGCACTTGTTTGGCTTTACAATAGATAGTATCAGGCTTATTGAACCATATCTCAGCAATAGGCAACAGTATGTCGCTTATAACAACAGTATATCAACCCGACTTGACATGAAGACTGGTGTACCACAGGGCTCAGTCCTTGGTCCAGTTCTGTTTCTAATTTATATTAACGATTTACCTTCTTCGATAGACAACACAACCTCAACCATCCTGTTTGTTGATGACACAAATCTTACCACACGAAATACTAACTTAGACGATTTAAAGGTATCAATGCTAGAAACAGAATCAAAAGTAGAAGATTGGTTTCTTGCGAACCAATTAAATCTCAACATCACTAAGACTGAGACCATGATTTTTAGTCTTAGAAAAATTGATCAATTTGATAATCCAGATTCAGTTAAGTTTCTTGGTGTTTATTTGGACAGCAAATTATTATGGGATAGTCATACAGATCATGTATGTAGGAAAATTTCAAGAAAAATATACTGACTCATCATGTATCTAGAAAAATCCTTATCACTGCATATCACAGTCTCGTTCATTCCTTAATATCATATGCTATACTTGTGCGGGGACATGCTAGCTCTACTGCTGATGTGTTCTCCTTACAAAGACGAGCAATAAGAATTATTGCAGGTCTCAAATTCAGAGACGACTGTAAATCCAAATTTATTGAATTAAAAATATTAACAGTTCCTTGCACGTACATTTACCAATGTCTACTGCATATCAAAATGAATCTGGACTCATACACGAAACGTAACGAAATCCATACTTACCACACACGTAATAGGAATGATCTGGATAATACCTATTTAAGATTATCAAAAACCAGAGTTGGTACGATATTTTGGGGCATTCATCTCTACAATGCCTTACCACTTGAAATAAAACTCCTGTCGCTAACATCTTTTAAAAGTAGAATCAAGCAGTATCTATTAAAAAATGCTTTCTATAGCACAGAAGAATTTTTAAACAGCAAATTATTTACAATATAATTACGAAAGCTCTTGTGTGCCCGTATGTATATCTTTAAATAATAACTAAACATAGTCTGTAATTGAGAATGTTTCATGTCCACCTTTTACTCATACTTATTTTAAAATTGTTTTACATACTTAATCTGCACATGCTTTTATTCAAAATTATAATTTTTAAATTTTTATCCATTTTAATATGTTTTACCATATTGTATCTACCAATTATTTCTTACATATTATATTGCTTTTATCCATTTTAATATGTTTTACTGTATTGTATCTACCATTTGTTTCTTACATGTATTATCATTTTATATTTTTTCCCTTTTGACCCCTATAATGAGCACCAATAAAGTATCTTATCTTATCTTATCTTATCTTATCTTATCTTATCTTATCTTATCTTATCTTATCTTATCTTATCTTATCTTATCTTATCTTATCTTATCTTATCTTATCTTATCTTATCTTATCTTATCTTATCTTATCTTATCTCTCACAACGCATATTTCAAAATCTTCGAAAAAGTGATTAAAACTAGAATGGGATCATTTATAAACAAATTTAAATTGTTATCAAGTAAACAATTTGGTTTTCGTGAGGGAACTTCAACCCAAGACGCAATTTCAAAATTAGTTGGAAAAATATATAACGCCGTTGATCAAACCCTCATTTGTGTTTTTATTGACCTTGCGAAGGCGTTTGACACGATAAGTCACAAAAAATATTAGAGAAACTTTGGAACATGGGCTTTAGGGGTAAAATACATGAACTATTGACCAGTTATTTAGAACATCGATCCCAAATAGCGAAAGTAGGTGATACATTAAGTGATCCCAGAACCGTTCTTTACGGTTTGCCACAGGGCACGGTCCTAGGACCAATTTTGTTTAGCATATACTTAAACGACCTGCTTAACCTACCATTAGATGGCGTAACTATATCGTTTGCAGATGACACTGTAATATTTTTCACTGCACGATCTTGGGAGATACCAGTGCAACTCATAAGTAAAAACCTGAAAATCATAAAAGACTGGTTCGATAATCATCTCCTTACGATTAATATAGAAAAGACAAAATATTTACAATTCTGTTCTTATGAAAGACATCTTCCACAGTTCACAAACATCACCATCGAAGGAACCGATCTGAAAATTCAAAGTACAAAATCTATAAAGTATCTTGGGGTTATTCTTGACAGCCACCTAAAATGGAACTTACACATAGAAAATGTATATAGGAAACTAAGGTATCTCATCTATACATTCAAACAACTAAAAAATATATTAACAGAAAAACAATTAAAAACTGTTTATTATGGACTTATACAGTCGCAATTATGCTACGGTATCCTAGCCTGGCGTGGCATAAACAAAACCAATTTAGACCCCGGTAGAGAAATTGCAAAAAAGATTTTTTAAAATAATTTTTAAAAAAGATTACTTTTACCCGACAGATTTACTATATAATGGATTAGAATTATTAACTATTAGAAAATTATATTGCAAAGCTTTAATACTAAACCAATATAATTACCTAAAACATAAAAACAGACAGAGTACCTTATCTCTCCCTTTTGACTATCACACTAGAAGTAAAGAAACAAATATAATAACAGTACCTCGGGCCCAAAAAACGATAGGACAAAAAAGCTTTATCTATTTAGCTCCTAGAATATATAATAATATACCACCAGCAATTAAAAACTGTAACTTAAACAAATTTAAATACGAAATAAATAAATGGCTTCTAACTTATCCATTCCAAATACTACATAGATTTATTGACACTGGCGTCTTTTTGATCAATTGGAAATTATATTATCTACTTTTAAATATTAAGAAGAATTGTAAATTATAGCCTTAGTAATACTTAATATACTTATCAAACTAGTGGAATCTTTACACTCTTCGCCGATTTACTGAGCTTTTTATATAATTGTTACACATTCTATAGAATACTCTTCGCATTTTTCTTGTAAATAATGTTAGTTTTTGGACATTCTAAATTTTGTGATACCAACTTTGTTGTAAAAAAAAAAATATATGAAAAAAAAATCGCCATGTGAGGGATCGAACACGAGACCTTTGGATTGAAAGGCAAAATCAAATCAAATCAAAGATATTTATTAAAGTTTAAAGATATGAATGCGCCTCAGCTGGGTCCAGTCTAGAGCCGATCACCCCACCGCGGCGTGCAACGTCGCGATAAGTAGGTGATCGGGTGGAGGGGTTTAGCTTCGGCTGTAACGACAGATGCAATTGGGCGTTGGGCTCCTGTTTAACATATATAAAAAACTTAAACCTAACAATTTCGTTGAACAATAATCCGGGAAGATATTAAAATACTTAGAAATAGCTAAAACTACGAAGAAACAATTGCATTTTTAACACACGCGCACTGTCGCACGCGCGCATTAAATTTATGAACAAAATCTTGTTGTCCATACGGGAAAACTTAATGAAAAAAACCCGTTCGAGAGTCACGGATTTATCCAGTGGTCTACCTGCCTCCGGAAGGATGGGGTGAGGGGAGATTATGATTTTAAAAGTTGGGGTTTACTAGCAGTTATTGGTCTAAAGGGAATTTGGAAGAAGAACAAAAAGGGACAAAAGAACAAAAATTGACAAAAATAATAAAAATGCAACTAATGGGGGAATAGAGGGGATACAAGTAAAAGGTGGTGAAAATAAAAGATGGTGAAAGTAAATTGTGGTATAGGAAAGATGTGGCTAGGGAGGTTGCCGAAAGATAGGCAACGCCTGGTATGGTAATGGGTGTTTCAGGTTGAAATGTATGGCATTATGCTGTCTGATTCGTGTGATGTCTCGGGTTAGCGGACTTTCGCCTAGTTTGAATTGGTAGAATTTTTGGGAAGTTTCCCGGACGAAGTCCGCTAGTGGGGTTATGTCGTGGCAACGTGCATAGAGATCTCTGAGGGAGGTGTACCTACCGGAGTCTGAAATGAGGCGCATATATTTATGTTCTAAAACTCTAAGTTTCCGCATTGTCGTGGCCGGGATGCTGCACCACACCGGCGCCGCGTATGTGATGGCCGGTCTGATCACCATCGTATACAATAATTTTTTATTAGTCCTGTTGAGTCCGCTACCCCCTTGCCAGGAGCGGATACAGACTCCTGGACATGGAGTAGATCTTATGTACAGTCTCGTTTATATGCGTGTTGAATGTCAGTCTCCTGTCCAAGTTGACCCCCAGATACTTCACGCACCGTTTGATTGGAATTTTTCTACCCCCGATCGAAAGTGGCGTTAAAATCCGATTTTCGGTAAATCGGCGCGTGAGGAGTATGGATTCCGACTTCTCGGCGTTGATCCGAATCTTCCACTTGTCGTAATACGCCGTGGCACGAGCCATGTGCGCTTTGAGTAGCATGTTCGCCGCTTGTGCGTTATGCGAATGCACGTACATGGCCGTGTCGTCGGCGTACTTGGCAAGATTCGTATTCGGGAACTCCGGGAAGTCGGAGACGTATAGATTGTATAACTTTGGTGACAGACATGACCCCTGGGGGACGCCTGCACGAATATCCCTTCGAGTTGAAAGTTTATTATTCACCCTGACCTGCAGCGATCTGCCTGTCAGGAAAGAGTGAATAAGTTTGGTGATGTGCGTAGGAAAGTTAAGCGTATTAAGTTTGTAGAGTAAACCCGGGATCCATACTGTATCGAAAGCTTTCTCAATATCGAGCAGCACCATCACTGTGCTTTTTCCGCGGTTGCATTGCACTTTGACGTCATTCACGATCCTGACGACCTGGTGTACAGTGCCCCTACCCTTCCTAAAACCGAACTGACACTCATCGTCGATGTGGAGTTCATCCTGATTTCTTTCAGGATTTCAGATATGTATCTTAATATTGTTTGGTATGCAACCACTGATACACATATCAGTGGGGGTTGCCTGACAGTTACAGCTAGTAGTAGGACCAGGCAATTGATGATCTTCGTTTTTCTTTTCGGGCATACTTTCATTATTTAAATTTGTATTTAGAATAACTGTAAAATAATTGCATTGATTTGTATCAATGTTATTGTTGTTAACAATATAGTCATGGTGATCTGGACTAGATTGCTTTACCTCCTTATTGACTCTATATAATTCAATGAAACGCAAATGAAAGGCAAATGCTTTAGCCATTGGGCTATCTCATCTTACCACAAAACTTGAATGAATATCGTTCAAGAACTGTATTTCAACGGATTAGATACATTATTATGAAATATATATATATATATTGGTAAAATATAAAAACAAAAAAAAATTATAGGGAATAACATTTCGCAAGATTTCTATTTAAATACAAATGACAGAAATTATGAATAAAATTTTTTTTTTATTTAAATGATTAATAACTTTTTATTTACTGATTGATTTTTTTCAAAAACAATAGGGTTCTTCCTCTAGCTAACGCTAACTTACTTTCCAAATTTCAGTACAATCGGACTTTTCTTTCTTAAGTTATCGTGCTTACAAGAAACGTGACGGACGGACGGACAGACGGACAGACGGTCGGACGAACGGACAGACGGACATTTTGAAAGTTGTTCAGAATTCGTTCACATAATGATATGAACATTTTTTCTCTACGAGCGATATTTACTGATTTAGAAATGTGCCGATCAAATACAATATACTCTTCGTTTTTGCGAAGAGTATAATAATCAGAATGTACCTAATTATAATATAACTCTTATTCGTACTGTTGAATTTCAATAGAATTAATTTATTATTTCAGTTATTTCGGCCAATTTAAAATTGTATTATCTACTTCTAAATGTTAAGAAGAATTGTAAATTATAGCACTAGTTATACTTAATATAGAGTGAAATTACTTAGAGAAGATAACATACTAAAACTACTAAGTTTACTATTTTCGTTTATTAATAATATTGGACAATCGCAATTAAAATAATTTTCATTTCATCTGTTTTATTCATAAACATGGTTGAATATTCACTATAAATATATAATAAATACCGAACACGACCTAGACAATCGGCACTCGCTAGCGATATCGGTTTGTGCGGATGTTATCTTCTCTAAATAATTTCACTCTACTTATCCAATTATCAGAATATACCTAATTTTAATAGTTATAACTCTTATTCGTACAGTTGAATTTTAATAGAATTAATTTATTACTTAAGCCATTTTATTATAAATAGTATTTTTTATAGTATCGGTATAGCACTCATGGACAGTTTTTATAACTACGTGAGGTTTACCTAAATGTTTATTTTCCTTGTACCGTTGTTCAATAATTAAGCAATTTAATGTATCTACATCAATCTTGTAACACTTGGTTCAATAAACTTTATTATTATTATTATTATTATATACCTGCAATGTGCTCAATAAATATACTAATAATATTCACTTAGGTATATACGTCTTAGTTTATTCTCAGAATATTCTGAAAATCATGAAAACGTAATTTGATCCAAATGAACTGAACTGAAATCGAAACATAACATAACCTCATGTCATAATTTACGTGCTTTAATCGTTTGTCTGTTAGATATCCTTCTATCTTGATTTTATTAATGTAATTTTTTTTTTATTTTGATGAAACTTACTATCAAGACATATGGCATGATGAAGAAGAATCAGTTTTTTGAAAAGAAATCGCTAATATGATTTAGTGTTTCTTGGTGAGAGGAATAACTTTCTAATTCTATTCTGAATTTTGAATACTTTTTTAGATGCTATATTAAAATGAGACAAAAGTAGCAATAGCAAAAATATTGAAATGGTCATTGGGCAGTGGTTAGCTAAGGCCACAGAGAGATTAAAGAAGACAGATGAACGTGACAAGATTCAGTGTAAAATAAAGTTGCTTTTTTGTTCAAAAAAAAAAAAAAGTATAATATTATTATTTCTTGTCTGCTCTTTTTTAATCGATTAAATAGTAGAATTATGGATCAATAAATTAATAACTGTTAAATTTCAAATTAGATTTAAATTGTTATGATATCACAGCATCACGTTAAGTTGGAATTGATTATGATTGGCACTATTTACCTTTTTACTTTTTATATATAGGTAAAGTGAGAGTCAGTCTTTCTGTGTTTCTGCTGAATAAATAGTAAAAAGTTGGTAGTTTAAAGTAATAATATTAAATAAAAATTGTCAAATTGTTATTAAAACAAAGGTGATTAAGTGAGCTATGCAAAAAAACTATTTTAACATAGTAGTGATAAAGGAAAAGTTAATAAACATTTAAAATCAGTCATATGCAAAATTGAAAAATCTTATCAGCTAAACAAAAACTTATCTCTAGAAATCAAAACAAATAAAACAGGACCGGTCTTATAAATTTTAATTGTGACTGTGAGATATTTTATACATATAAGAACATGATATAATATCAAATCAGTACACCAGAGTAAAATATGAGTGATGCCGAGGATGAATATTGTATAAAATGTGAAGAAACACTAAATGAGGATGACCAGTTTTATGAATGTGATGTTTGCAAACATTATATACACAAAAAATGCTCTGGATTGTCAGCATCAGAAACAAAATGTATGCCATTACAGAAGAGATTATTAATGTATGTTTGTGAAGGATGTAAAGTAGTCATAAAATCGGTTCCGAAGATGGTGATTCTTATGGAACAAATGAAGAAAGAAATGTCTGAAATAAAAAGGATGCTATCTAAATCTACATTTGTCAACGAAGTTGGGTCAGCTGAAAATAAGAGTTCTAAAACAACAATGCAAATCGGGAATGCTAATCAAAAAATTTCATATAGAGACAAAGTAGCCTCTAATAAAGAAGTGATAATTGTTAAACCGAAAGAAAGTAAAACTCATACTGAAATACAGAAAGATTTAGTCCAAAGGATTGATCCAGTAGCTTTGAGAACGGATATCAGCTTAGGTAAAAATTTAAAGAATGGTGGAGTCGTATTAGAGTGTAACGATAACAAAGTATCAGCATCAACTATTAAGGATACGATACAAAAAGATCTGGGAAGCAACTATGACATTTCAGTACCTAAGAGAGTGTACCCAAAATTAAAAATTATTGTACCGAAAGAAGTAAGCTATGATAAAGAAGAATTAATTAACAGAATTGTGGTACAAAATGAGTTAAGAAGGGATGTAGAAAATTTTAAATTTGATATATTTCATATCACAAAAGTTTATAATAATGCATATTTTAATATATTAGTTGAGATTGATTCTGAATCATTTAAAAAACTTATATCAAAAGCGGCTGTCAATATTGGTTTGTACAAATGTAAGATTTATGAATTTATACAAATCATAAAGTGTTATAAATGTTGTGGATTTAATCATTTTTCAAAAGATTTTAAGGAAAACCAAATCTGTCCTAGATGTGGAAACAACCATAATGAAAAAGATTGTCAAGAGGAAAGTAAACGTTGTATAACTTGCGTTAGGGCAAACAAACAGTTTAATTTAACATTAGATACAAACCACTTCTCGTGGGAAAGGGTGTGTCCGTGTCTTATGAAAATTGAGAATTCTCAAAAACATAAAATTAATTACAGTACATAGCAACTAAATGTCGTATGTTTAAATGCCCAAAGTTTATTGGCTCACATTGATGAAATAAAAAATTATATAGGAAATAATTGTATAGAAATATTGTCATTAACAGAGAGTCGTGTAACAACTGACATAAACGATTTTGAAATAAAAATAGATGGCTATCGTAATACACGCTGTAATTCAGACAACAGATACACTGGTGGTGTAATATGTTACATCATAGATGACATAAATTATGAAGTGAAAATGAATGTATCTATTGAAAATATGTTATGGCTTTTAGCAATTTCCATTCGAAAATATTTAATAGTTACTGTGTATAGATCACCTAGTTCTAGTATAGCAGATTTTCTTAAACATTTAGAGAAAATTATGGATGATGTAACATTGGATAGTGAAAATTTATATGTAATGGGTGATTTAAATATTGATCTAAGTCAAAATTCATTCTATAAAGAGAAATTGTTAAAACTAATGAAGAATGTTGGACTAAACCAAAAAGTTCAAGATTACACCCGTATAACAGATAACTCAAAAACAATAATTGATTTAGTGTTTACAAATGATAAAGAAGCACAGATATCTGTAAAGAGAACACCAAAAATTACAGATCACGATATAATAAGTGTTACATTGAAAAATAAAAATCAACCCCGAGAACCTAATAATGAAACATATAAAAGTAGAGACATTAAAAAGATAAAGGAAGCAAACATTGGAGAAATATTGATTAAGAAAATATGGTCAAATGGAGATGTTAATCATATGTTAGATGTGTATTATAATAATATTATAGAAGTTATTAACAAAATAGCTCCTATCCGGATAAGACAAACTAAATATTCAAAGAACAGATGGTTTGATGATGAAATTAATTCATTGATAAAAAAAAGAAATGTTGCATATGAAAAGGCCTGTTTACAAGACACAGATATTAATTGGTCAATATATAAAGAATTGAGAAATTCAGTAACAACTTTAATCCGCAGGAAAAAAAAAGCGTACTATGAAAATTTAATAGATGATAATAAAAATGATAGTAAATTAATGTGGAAAGCTATAAAAGAAGTTGTAGGAAAGCAAAACAAAGGTAATACAATTAACAGGATATATTTTGGAAATTTATTAATCACCGATAGGACGGAAATAGCAGAAAAATTTAACGAGTTCTTTGTAGCCAGTGTAGAAGAAATAGTTGACAATAATAATAATAATAAGGAAAATGGTACCGACAGTGAAGATCAACAACCAGGAATCAAGCAACCCAGCTGCCAATTAACAACTTTTAAACATATATCACAAGCAGATATAAAAAGAATAGTACAGACTCTAAAGAAAGACAACTCTGTTGATGACATAGATAAAAAAATTGTACAATCTGGTATGGCAGTAATAGGCAGGGAGTTAGCAAAAATTATAAATAAGTCCATAGATGAGGGAGAAGTACCAAAAATATGGAAAGGATCTATAGTAGTACCTGTTCCTAAAGTAGTAGCTAGTAAAAAGAGTGAAGAACATCGTCCAATCAACATGTTACCAATAAGTGAAAAAGTTATGGAAATATACATAAAGGAACAATTATTAGATCATGTAAATTCAAATGATATATTAATCGAAAATCAATCGGGATTTCGTGATAAACACTCCTGTGAGACATCAATTCAGTTAGTTGTATCAAAGTGGAAAGAATTGTTGGATCATGGCAAGACTGTAATAACTGTTTTCATAGACTTTAAAAGAGCTTTTGAGACCATTAACAGGGATATTCTGATATTAAAACTAAGAAATTATGGAATAATTGATAATGCTAATAAGTGGCTGAAGAGTTATTTAACAGATCGTTACCAACAAACTAAAATAGGAGACATTATTTCTAATAAGAAAGTAGTTAAATTAGGAGTGCCTCAGGGAACAGTTTTAGGACCGCTACTGTTTATATTATATGTAAATGATATAGTGTCATGTTTAGACCAGAATACTATAATAAATTTATTTGCTGACGATACAGCCATTACAGTATATGGTGATGGAGTAGAAGAGGTGTTGGTAAAAATGCAAGTGGAGATAGGAAAGTTAGAAAAATGGTTATTATCTAACAGTTTATTTGTAAATACTCAAAAAACTAAAGTTATGTTGTTTAATAAAAGTGATACTCATGACATGAATAATCTACAGTTATTTGGTGAACATTTGCAATATGTAAGCGAATGTAAATATTTAGGACTAATAATCGATAATGAACTTAAATTTAACAAACATGCTAGTTATGTAGTTGACAAAGTGAATAAAAAGATCAACTATTTTAGAAGAATAAGTAATAACTTATCTATGTATTCAAGAGTAACTGTTTATAAAACCATTATTGCTCCTCATTTCGAATACTGTCCTACTATTATGTATTACTTAAACGAAACAGAAAAGAATACTTTACAGAAACTTCAGAACAGAGCTATGCGTACTATTCTAAAAGTCAATCGTTATACAAGAATTAGTGATATGTTAGACTGTTTGCAATTTATGAGTATAAACCAGAGGATGATATACCATAACCTATTATTTATTTTTAAAATGGTTCATAAGCTGTTACCTAATTATATGTGTGATAAAATTACTTTTGTGAGTGAGATCCACAATTATAATACAAAAAATGCTAGTAATATTTTCGTTTTAACGGCAAAGAAGACTAGGACACAAAATTCATTATTTTATAGGGGTCTAATTTTATATAATTCTCTTCCAGCACATCTTAAAGATATTAACAATGTTAACATATTTAAGAGAAGTATTTCAAGTTATGTTAAGTCTTGTTTCTAAATGTTTTGTTTATTTTGTTTTATTTATTATATATGTATGTATTGTATTTTAAATAATTGTAATCTGTAAGATATGATTGTCTTTGTATAGCAACAAATGCTAATAAATTTTCTCTCTCTCTCTCTCTCTCTCTCTCTCTCTAATATGCAAGGAGTGGAAAGTTTTCAGGTGATTACAGTTATTATTTTACATTTTAATTTTTATATAATTATTTAATTCGAAAAGTAAGATAATACATCAAGTTGAGGGAGTTGCTGCAAACAATTGCGAGTGTCTTCCCTCATCCAGGTGCGTTTTGATGATGGATTTGTTTAAAATATGTTTCTTTTTACCACAATAAAATCATGTTTAAAACAAAGTTTTAAATTAAAGAAAAAAACGCTATTTTTTTGTTCGCCATACAATTGATCTACAATTTTAAAATATAGGGAGGAAATAAATTTTTACTAATTGTGAAATTGTTTATTATATTGTTTATAAATAAGTAATTAAAAAAACACAAGACAGTAAAAAACCATAAACACCACATATATGTGGTGTTTATGGTTTTTTACTACCCCCCTACTTTGTTGTCATTTTTTTTTACTATCTTGTGTTTTCTTTTATTACTTATTTATAAACAATATAATAAACAATTTCACAATTTAGTAAAAATTTATTTCTTCCATATATTTTAAAATAATTTCAGGTATATTCATAGCAGAGTTTGAATATACTGGAAACATTAGCAGAATATTCTGATATACTTGGAATATGTCTGAGATATTCATAGAATAATCTATCCCTTTTATATATTCTGGATATATTCCTGTAATAATCTGAATCATTAAAGATTATACATAGTTTATCCCTAAAAGAATATTCTAATATTTAACATTTTTGATATTCTATGTATAATCATAGAATATGCTGAATATCTAGAGAATATTCACAAAGTATATTCTGGGTTTATCTGACATTTTACAGCAACCGGAGGCATAAGGTCACTCATCTATTCTACATGGATGACCAAAAACTGTATGCCTCCGGAGAGCGAACACTTCAAAACGCTCTGAGGGTGGTCGAGGAGTACACGTGGGCCATTGGTATGGAGTTCGGGTTGGACAAGTGCGTGGTCGTTCACCTCAAGAGAGGGCGATGCGGAGAATTTTCTGAGGACGCGCAGCTTGCAGACGGAAGCATCTTAAGACATCTGGATGCTGGAGATGCCACATACCTGGGTGTGCAACAACACCACATCCAGGTTGTGCAACAAATCAAGGAGTCTCTACGCGGCAAGTACAGACGCCTACTCCGAAAGATTTGCTCACCCGAACTATCGGGGAAGAATAAGGCGTCTGCCACTAACATGCTTGCCATTCCTATTCTGCTCTACTCCTTTAGGGTAGTAAAATGGACTGTAGATGAGCTGCGCCAACTAGACCGAGATAATCGCAAGATGATGAACATTCATAGGAGTATTCATCCTAGATCGTCCGTTCCTCGTGTTTATCTCCCATGTCATCGGAGGGGCCGGGGACTCTTGGGTCTGGAGTGTATGCATGGCAGAGTAGTACTGAGTATGGCATGTAACATCAGAACAAAGTGATGTTTGTAACTGAATTCTCAGCACCTGCTGAGATAAACATCGCTTTGAAGGAGGGGGAAAAACGGACCAAATATCGTGATCTCCGGTATGAGCTCCAAGTGCTGTACCCAGACTACTCGGTCAAGATGGTCGTCCTAATAATCGGCGTACTCGGAGGGATGAAGCCTTCGCTGCTCTCAGAATTAAAGATCATACCGGCCTGTCAGAATTCGGCAGAATGGTTGGCAGGCCAGATGCAGAAGGCGGTTATCTTGGGGTCCCTTCATCTGCTTAGGGCACATGATTCAGGTGTTTACAGTCACTAACTCCACAGGTCGTGGAGAGTGGCTGTAATGACTTAGCTGGCGCGGCTACCGTGTGATGTCGGAGGCCATGGAAGCCCTGCCCGGCAGCGGGAAACCGATAAAAAAAAAAGAATAATAATAATAGTAAACGGTACGGAAAACGAACCGGTAGCCTCCACGAGGTGTACCAGGTCGCAAAGATGGCGGTTGACCCAGTCGAGCCGGACGGCGCCGCGTCTGAAGTAAAAGTGGAAAAAAGAATCTTTAAATGTTGTAAAACTAAACCAGTGGCTGTAGTCACTTGTATAAACTGTGGGGAAATATTCCATAATAGCTGTGCTGATCACAAAAGACTACCATATGTATCCAAGACATTCGTAAAATGCTGTGAAAAACAGAACAATGCCATAACCTCAAATACGACGGAAATTATTTATCTTAAGGAGCAAATCAGACTTTTGAACGACATCATAAAGGACAAAGACACAATTATAAAAGACAAAGAATATATAATTAATAATTTAGAAAAATAAGATTTATAACTGAAAAACACATGAACCAAAAAACCACAATAAATGACGCCAAACGGAAAGAGACAGGAAAATTACCAAACAAAATGGCCAGCCCCTTGGCAAAAACACCAAATAAACCTATAATTGATGAACAGAATGAGGAAACAGACCCTTTAAAGAACGCAAATAGTTGTGCAAGCAAAATTGATAAACATCATCACATCCCTAAAGAATCAGGAGAACCAGAAGAAAGGTCCACCTCACCTAGAAATCAAACCCAATGGACTCAAGTTACTCACAAAACTATACCAAATAAGAGTGTTGTCAATAAGCAAAAATTTTGTAATTACTCACACAGCACAGAAATATTCTAAGAAGAAGAAGAAGAATGTTTGCTCGGAACGTTTCAATATTCTGAGAATATTCTCACAACATGAAAATCATTACCATAGAATGTGCCATGCACATTACAAAGTGGAGTCTTTTAAATGTTCCTAGAACATTTCAGGTATGTTTTTCCAGGTAGCAAAGGCACGTGAAAATGACGTGACTAGTTAGTAGTCTACTTGATAAAAATGAAGTAATTAATGCATAAATAAGTATTGTCCTATGAATTTGTTTGTTAGCCATCCGTATATTTTATTTACATTAACATATCTAATTAATTATCTAATATTGTTTACCATCACTCCAATTTTTTTCTCACATGGGATGCCTGCAAATTATATTGTATTAAATTATTTATTAAATTCATTTTATTTTACTTACCTTTTTACCAACTGCCGACCTCGTGACTTGTAGGACAACGCCTTAACTCATTCAACCACTAAGTTCTTGAGAATATTTATTTAAAGACTTTATAGTTGGAATACGCAACGGCTAGATTTTGCTTTTTAATACATTTTAATCTAATTTTATTATTAAAAGAGCTCGATAACTGCACAAATAAATCGTCGAATCTTTGCAAAGTCTTTCGAATATAAATTATTTTGGATATAATTAGTAGTGTATTAGTCATTATTCTTTTCGTAGTTGTTCATGATCCTCTTAGTCATAGAAGTTTTTTATTACAAAAAAAGACATAAATTAAGGTATCATTATTTCTGAGAAACAAATAGGTACTTAAATAAGTATTTGTATTTAGTATACCAAAATAATTATAATAATAGTTAAAAATAATAACCACTGTTATAAAGGTATCGCATCAAAATTTTTTGTGGAACGTACCACGAACGTTCTTTTAAAATATTATAGAAATATTTGATCAAAAATGTTTCATGAATATCCCAAACTAGATAAAAATATTTATGGAGGTTCCAGGAATATTTCAGGTAAATATTCTGTTTACAGAATATTGTCACTTAATGAGAATATTCTGAAAATATTCTGTGCTGTGTGGGTACTTACTGTCGGAAAACTGGATAGATCTGTATTCAGAACAGGACCCTATTAAAGCAGTGGACATTTTCTACAATATTTTCACGTATTACCATGACATATCTTTCCCTTTGATAACAGTTAACACAAATTCTAAAGATAAACAAAAAATTCTTACCCATCCAGATTTAGTGACAACAAAACAGGAAAGTGACTGTCTCAATGAAATGTTAAAACTTAACCTACCCAACCATGAATCAATAAAAGAAGAATTTAAAAAATGTAAATGTAAATATGAACAACAAATTATTGAACTAAAGAAAAATCAAGCAAATATAGAAATAATGGAATCTGATAACAAACAAAAAACTATATGGAACACTGTAAATAAAAATGTGTGTAACACAGGCAAAAAAGAAGGTAGCTCAATCTCTTCTGAAAAATATAATAACTTCTTTACTAATATAGTAAATTATATAATCAAACAGATACCACAATTAAATCGTTCTCACATGGATTACCTGAAAAATATGTCTCAAAAGAATGACTTATCAATCTTCTTGTACCCCGCTTTACAGACAGAGATAGAGAATGTCATAAAATCCTTAAAACAATCTAAGTCCACGGACGTGTATAATCAATCAGTAAATATATACAAAGAACATATTTTATCGCTCTCTGCACCTATTACTTATCTTGTAAATTTTATATTACAGACAGGAATATTTCCCAATAAATTAAAAATAGCCAAGGTCATTCCACTTTTTAAATCAGGAGATATTAATGATGAATCGAATTATCGACCTATTGCATTATTACCAATTTTAGCAAAAATTGTTGAAAAAATAATTGCTCTAAGAATTATAAATTATTTCGAGTCAAATAACCTTTTCACAAATCAACAGTTCGGGTTTAGAAAAGGTAGAAACACATCAAATGCTGTGCTTTATCTTGTTAATTTTATAACTGAGGGATTGGAAGATAAGAAATCAACTTTAGCGATTTTTCTAGATCTAAGCAAGGCATTTGACTGTGTTTCAAATGATATCTTATTAGATAAACTAGAGTATTATGGCTTCAGAGGTATGGCTCTAAATTTATTGTCATCTTATCTAACGGATAGACAACAGTGTGGGTTCTACAATGGTGTTATCAGTAGTTTGTTGCCTGTATCGAGAGGTGTTCGCAGGGTAGCGTCCTAGGACCACTATTGTTTTTTATCTATGTCAATGACCTACCACATCTTATGCCGGTATTTTCAGTTCTGTTTGCCGACGATACTACGTTTGCGGAGCGACTAGATAATATAGGGGACAAAAATATTGATAAAACAAAAACAAACATTATAGATCAATCACTAGATTGGTTTAATGCAAACAAACTTTGTCTAAATACGAAAAAAACGAACACACTAATGTTCTCTACCCAAAAGACCACCTCTGAAGTAGTGAAATCACTAAGTATAATTCTAGACTCTAAATTAACATGGCAGGCACATATTGACAATCTGTGTACCAATTTGTCAAAAAAAGTTTATGCGATTAGACAAATAAGAATTAGAATTAATACAGATGCTGCAATCATGACATACCATGCATTTCATAGTGCAATGACTTATGGCCTAATAAATTGGGGGTCATCTACCCACATTCAGAAAGTTTTTATTGTTCAAAAGAGGGCAATCAGAGCAATAGTAGATGTAAACCAAATGGTTCAGAAAACTTAACATTCTAACGTTACCGTCGGCAATAATTTACTGTAACTTGATACACACAAAGGAGCACATTAATAACTTTACAAAAAATGGTAATATACATGATTATAATACTCGTGCAAGGAACGATATACGAATACCCAATCAAAGACTGGAATTAACTAAAAGAACTAATTTAGGAATAACACTGTTCAATTCCCTCCCAGATTCTCTGAAAGAACTGCCTCTAAAACATTTCAAAACTAAATTAAAAAATCACCTGTTAGCCAGTGCCTATTATGATATTTCCGATTTTAGTTATTTATAAAATTACTGATATGTCATAATATATTGTGTCTATGTTGTTTTATATTGGACGATATTAGGACTAGATTAATAATTATGTTTATGTTGTTTTTTTATATGTACATTTTGTAACTGACTTATCAAACACTAAGGTGTGTAAAATTGATCAATAAAGTGATTCGATTCGATTCGAAGTAACCAAAATGACCAACAATCACCTAGAAATGAAAAAAATAATCAAACACAAAACCATGTCCGAGTAAAAGAGGCAGTGTGCAAGTACAAAACACTACTTTTTTAGCTGTAAACCAATGACGTGTATGGCTCTCGGTCAGTAAAGTCGGAGACACAACAGGTGAAGAAATCAAAACTTAAAAAGGACTGGAACTGGAAAAGAAATTTGATGGATATGAATTTATCGTTGAGCCACTTCCAAAACAAGAAGCGGCAATGAGCTCTGCATATAAGATAGGAGCTAGTCTGGATCTTATGAATCAATTGTATACCGGAAGTACATAGCCTGAGGGGGTAATAGTTCAGAGATACAATTTTTTTCGTAGGCGACAATGAGATATCCACAACTCATTGGACAGACGGCTTTAATATACTACACCAAAACATTCAAAGCTTTAGAAATAAAAATATAGAGTTAGAAGTACTTGTTAAGGAAGAAAATGTCTCGGCTATCTGTTTAACAGAACACTGGCTTTATCAAGACGAGATAAAAGCTTTAGACGACTATGCACTTGTAAGTGCCTCCTGCAGAGAAAAAGGCTATGGTGGTAGTGCGATTTATGTCAAAACAAACTTGATATCCAATGAATTAGTGAGTATCAAACAGTTCAATTTAGAAAAAGTATTTGAATGTTCAGGGGTAAAAGTAAATATTAATAAAACAGATCATTACATTATCTGTATATATCGATCTCCACACTCTGATGTTCGGGACTTTTGGGCTCGATTAAATGAATGTCTTAATCTTGTGCATAACAAATACAAATTTAAACCACTTATAGTGTGCAGTGATTTTAATATAGACTGTTTAAGTAACTCAAAAGACCGTAATGAACTGCTCAATATATTAAACTCTCTCTCTTTAACTACAACTTGTCATAAACCTACAAGAATAACATCTACTTCGGAAACAGCTATAGACTACATGTGTACTAACATAGAGGGTCATCTCAGCGCTAGTACTGTAAATGGTCTGTCTGATCACAATGGACAACTTTTATATATCCCCATTAAAGCAGAACCACCTAAAACACAATTTAAAAGGAGATTTTACACCAAACAAAATTTTGAGTGCTTTAAATCATACTTACTTAAAGAAAAATGGGAGAATGTTTATAGTGTAGATATACCTTATGTTGACAAACAATTTGAAAACTTTAATAGTATTCAACATTATTATAAAATTTGTCTTTTCCTTTAGTAAACTGTACCTCTACTAGCGTCAATAAAAAATCAAAGTCATGAGTGACTGCAGGTATTAGAAAGTCATCAGTTAACTTAAAAAATATGTCATACTTAAGTAAAAAAGTCTTAATTGATATAACACATTACAAAGCATATAAGAAAATTTACAATAATGTGATAAAAGCGGCTAAAAGAATACACAAACAACCAAACTCCTTTTTTAACCGTCAACAATAACATTATCTCAGATCCTACGAGCATTGCAGATTCTTTTATAAAATACTTTATTGACATACCAAAAACCATAACAAAAAATCTCCCAGATGACCCTAATAATTCTACTCCTGCTCCACTTACATATAATGAAACGATGTTCTTAAAACTAGTTACAACCTCCGAAATAATTCAAATTATAAATTCCTTAAAAAACTCAAACTCAAATGGCCCAGACGAAGTAACAACTCTACTATTTGAAGAAAGCAAAGAGTTTATAGCAACGGTACTAGCGTATATCATAAATAACAGTTTCCAATTTGGAACTTTTCCCGAACTACTGAAAATAAGCAAAATTATACCTATTTACAAAAAAGGTGAAAAAACCCTACTAGATAACTATAGGCCAATATTTTTAATATCAATTTTCTCCAAAATAATCGAGAAAGCCATGTTAACTCGATTAATCTCATTTCTAAACAAATACAAGCTAATGTCTCCCAAACAACACGGCTTCACAAAAGGAAAATCAACATTGTCTGCCATAGTAGAGTTTACAACGGAGATATACAAAAATCTTGACAAAGGCAAGAACATCTTAGCAACCTACATTGACTTATCTAAGGCTTTCGATTGTGTCAACCATAGTATGCTACTACTCAAGTTAGAAAACCTCGGTATAAGAGGAACCGTCAATCAGTGGTTTAAATCTTATCTACTGGAAAGAAAACAGAATGTCATATGCAACGGTCAGGAATCAAAAACTATGACTAATAACCATGGTGTTCCACAAGGCTCAATCCTGGGCCCAGTACTATTCATTATTTTCATTAACGATCTCGACCAAATTATCTCGGGTACTATGGTAGAGTACGCTGATGATATCTCTCTACTCTCAAACTCAAGCAATTATACAGGAGGCAAATCAAAAACTAAACAATGTGTTTTCATATCTTTGTAAAAATAAGTTAATTATGAGTTTTCGCTCATCCAATGTAACACCACAGCAGAGTGCACTCATAAGAGTCAACGATAAAACGATAAAACAAACAACAAATTTTAAGCTCCTAGGTGTAGTATTCGACGAACTCTTAAAATGGGACGGGCATATCAGTATATTGAGTAGGAAATTATCCAGCATATGTTATGCATTAAAACAACTCAAAGAAACATGTAGTCTTACCACAGTTAAAACTTATTACCATGCAAATTTTGAATCGATTATGACTTACGGTGTAATTTTATGGGGGATATCATCAGAGGCAGAAAGGATTTTTAAGTTACAAAAACGGGCTATTAGATGCATGCTAGGCATTAGAGACAGTTGTAGAGAAAAATTTAAAACATTAAGGATGATTACCCTACCTTGTCAGTATATTCAATTTTACAGCATATTAACATTTGTAAAATCGAATTTTATAAATTTCACACAACATAACACTAACCACGATTATGCAACAAGAGGTAATAACGATTTACAGTATGACATTCATAGGCTCGAGCTATACAGGAAGAGCCCATACTATCAGGGTGTTTACTTTATAACAAAGTGCCTAGGCATATAAAAAAAATGCAGCTCCATTATGCAATTCAAAAATCAGTTAAAAGCATACCTTTTTAATCACTGTTTTTACAGCATAGAGGAATTCTTAAATATGTAATTACCCAGTCATTGTATTTTAGTCATGCATAAGTATGTTTTATTCTATTTTTCTTTTATATTATGTACTAATAAGGATATATATGTATATATTGTGATATACTGAACTGTTTTTATACCAAATACTACCATGCTCACGCTTTACTTTTAATTCTTTTATTTGTATTTTATTGTAATGTTTTAATTACACTAGTATTTAAGATTTTATTTATGTATGTAAGTCTGTTCTCTATTTCTGTTGTAGTTTATAGTTTATAGTTATTAGTTGTATGATACTTTAACACATCCAATATCTTATACTAGATCCAAATGGGAAATAAAGTTCTACCTGGACAGGCAGAGGAAACTCTGACAGATGTCAGACATGGATCTATGGATCTCGGGGCCACTCTGAGATCCACTTCTCTGGTTCTAGCAAACAGAGAAAAGGCCCCCAACCGAATGGGGGGCCGAGACAAGTTGGAGGGGCCATACCGGACGGTCTTAATGATGACAACACACCCTATGATCATGGATGCTTTAAGTGGGCAAGGGAACTTCGAGATGACTTGCTGACCTACTATGAGAGCAGCGAACCTGCGCGCAGAGGGTACATGGCACGATTGCATGAAATCTGGTGCAATACGCATCCAGGGCATCGCGCCTTCTCTGAGCAACAGCTCAGAGACCAGGTATCCTACCTGCGTAGGACGGATTACATAAGGGCACCCCGCCACCATGAAGAAGTGTTGCTGCACTTCCACTGCGGCAAAGAGCTGACGGGAAACATCCTAGAAGGTACGCCGAAGTTGACTTAAGGACGAGGGTTAGCCTTAACAGCAGGGCTAACCTAAAGTCACAAGACCTGGCACAAATGGACCGTTATCGATGAGGAATTGCTAGAAGACGCCGACATTTGGCAGATCAACTGTGCCATGTACAACGCTGCTAGCCAACTCGTATCCCGCAAGAGGAACACCAACCCCTCGAGCAGTATCGAAAAGGCTAAGCGGTGTGTAGAGAAGATCGAAGGCAAAATACAGTTGGCCAAACAACACGCTTCTTAAATCCAGAGTGTGGTGGAATACGTAACCACTGGCAAGGCATTTACGCCTAAAGTCCAGCGAACAGCAGCCGGACTCAGACGCCAACCACACTCTAAATCTGACAGTGGTGTTCTCTATTAAGCAGTACTGTTTAGATAGGATTCGAGCCCTAATGGTTTTTAAGAAGAAACTAAATAGACGGGTACGAAGTATGGAACAAAACACATTGTTCCGTACGAATCCTTCCCGCCTATTTCAAGAGCCACAGCGTGTTTTTGACAATCCGCCGACTGTAGCCGATGTCGAAAACTTCTGGAAAGGAATCTACGAAACGACACGTATAGTCAAGAGCGATACTCCAGCAATAGCACACTTCGAGGCTCTGTGCCACAGAACCTTTGAAGAGCCGGAAGAAGTGTGCCCGGCAATCAGTCCGGAGGAAGTCCAACAAGCTCTTGTTGGCACCAAGAACTTCGCTGCTCTGGGGCCAGACAGCATAAACAACTGGTGGTGGAAAAAAATTCCTTCCACCCACCATCGTATGGCCCGAGTTTTCAACAAGTGGTTGAACGAGGGGCAGCATATTCCAGAGTGGTTTGTCGAGGGACGTACTGTGCTCACCCTAAAAAGGGTGATCTGTCTGACCCAAGGAATTATTTATTTATTTATTTATTCAATACATTTGTCCAACAGTATAAAAGAACCAATTACAGGACAAGAAAGCGAAAAAAAATAAAAATACATAGCTACATACATACATATAAGTGACAAACAATATAAAATTAATTACAAGTGCCCTACATGTTTATATTATTTTAACATTAACATTATGGGACGCTGCAATTCTTAAGAGAAGTATAATTGTATTGACCGTCCAGTTGAATATATCACAAGTATCACAAATTGAATTGTAGTTAGCGCAAATAATGAATATAGGAGACTTCAGCATTATATTGGTTCGCGCCAGTTGACAATAAAATGTGAGAGGGTTGCGACTGGTGGCTCTTGGAACCAAAAAGTTCAACAGGCTTAGTGCAGGAGGGCAGTCAACCGTTGTGTATGAGCAAATACAGGAATTTTACAGCATAAAATTGCCTTCTAAATTGTAATGAGTCGAAGTTGAACCTATTAACAGATAAGTCTGGTCGCAGCCTCTGTTTGAATATCTACCATCAGTGAAGCAGAGTAGTTTTAAGAATTTTCTAAGAACGGACTCGATTAATTTGACTTAATAATCATAGATAGAGCTCCAAATAAGTGAGCAGTACTCAAGTTTAGACCGAATATAGCAATAAAATAGTTTGATTAAGACGCCATTGTCCTGGAAGACTTGACTTAGTCTTAAAATAAACCCTAAGGTTTTCATAGACGAGGAAACTGTTAACTCAATATGCTTGGCAAATGATAATTTGTTATCGAAGAATACTCCTCGATCTCTGGTTGAGTTGGTATGGGACAAAGGTTGTGTGTCGATTAGTCGTAATCAATGAGTTTATCTTTTCGTGAGTAAGTTACAACCTTGCATTTGGTTATATTTAGAGCAATGGAGTTTAAATGACACCACTATGCTACTTTATTAAGTTCCCTTTGTAGCATATGACAGTCGTCTATGGAGTTTATTGACGCAAAGATTTTTAGGTCATCTGCGAAAAAAAGCTTTCTGCAGCAAAGAGTGTCATTGAGATCATTGACAAAGCGAGGACTCTTGCGTCTGGAGTGTATGCATGGTAGAGTAGTACTGAGTATGGTATGTAACATCATCAGGAGCTCGGATCCGCTCCTGCTATTAGTGAGAGATCATGAAGTAGCAGGGGTAGGCGCAGGATTGTTCAAGGCAGCAAAAAGAGCCGCAGATGAACTTGGTCTTGTATTCGACATCAGACGAGGTGGCCAGCGGGGTGCTGACCCAGAGTCAGTCACTGAGCTTCAGCCAACTCGTCTGAAAGCCCAAATAAAAGCTGCTGAACAGGAGAGTCTGTTTAGGCAGCATGTCGATAAACCCATAATAATATAATAATAATAATAATTTATTCACCACATAAAATTTCACATACATGTAGTATGAGTAAGTAATTGTATAAAATAAGTCATTGTATAAGATATGTAATTGTATAAAACAGCAAATTATAAAACATATAACAAACAAGAAACGTTGAACATCATTGCATTTCCAGATATTCGGCAAGGGAAGATATATTTAACAAATAGTTATGTAGTGTCACTTTAAATTTGTTGAAGTTATCAATTACTCCAAACAGAGATATGAACTTATTATAGCAGATAATACCTTGGTATACGTGGGAGTTTTGGCCAACAGAAAGTCTCGAAAATGGTAGATGTAAATTATTTTTATTGCGTCATGGGCATGTACTGACCTATTTCTAGTTAATAAATGTTCATGCTTCTTTGTATTTAAGATCAACAAATAAATGTACAGGGATGGAAGAGTGAGAATACCGAGATTTTTAAATATTTCTCTGCAATGAGTTCGGGGATGTACTCCGACCATACAGCGTATAGTTTTTTTCTGCATTATAAATACCTTCTCAAAATGAGCCGATGATCCCCAGAATATAAGTCCATAGGACAGAGTTGATTGAACAAGGCCAAAATATGCCAATCTTAATATTTCTGCCGTAACAGTGTTACGTAGCTGTCTTAGCAAAAAACAAGTTGAGCCTAATTTATAAATTGTGTGGTTAATGTTTTTCCCAGGTCATCTTTTGATCTAGGGTCACCCCCAAGAACTTTGTGAAATCAACATGCTCAATAGAGAGATGATTCATTTTTATGAGAACACTATAGTCGTGGTTTACAGTTTTTGGTAAAAATGATATATATGTGATTTTACTTATATTAACTAACAGACCATGGCTTACACAAAATTTATGAAATTCATCAGCACAGGTATTGGCCTTTTCAACAGCTAGATCGATAGAAACATCCGTTATATAAAAGTTACTGTCATCTGCGTAGAGTACTTTCAGATTAGGACTAGCGCACGATTGGAATATATCATTCATGAATATTATAAAAAATAAAGAACCTAACACCGAACCTTGTGGTACACCCACGGTTATGTCCTTTGGATCCGATTTAACATTATCAATAACTACAATCTGCTTTCTCTCACTTAGATAACTGGACACCCATTCATTTGCGACACCACACACCCCAATTCTGGCTAGTTTTTCTAAAAGCAGTTTGTGATCCACTGTGTCAAATGCTCGACTTAAGTCGAAAAATAGCGTTATTGGGTATGTTTCATTATTTAATGATTCATAAAGTTGCAGACTTCCGAGATGGCAGTGTAGGTTGATTTGTGTTTTCTGAAGCCATTTTGAAATGATGCTAATAGGTTATTTGACTCTAGGAAATTACTTACTTATTATTATAACTGCTGTCAAAAATATTTGCTAATTGGCTCTGTAGGCATATGTTTCTATAGTCACTCATTTCAATAATTGATCCTTTTTGAATACTGATACAGACTTGGACAGTTTTAAGGAATCAGGATATTGACCAGATTTAAAGGATTCATTTACTTTACTAAGATAATATCAGATACTGCTGCTAGAATTTTCCCATTAATTTCATCTATACCTGGTGCCGGTTTAATAGTACTTTTGTCTAATATTGTTTTTATTTCCTGAAGGGTTGTTGGGTATAAGTAGAAAGATTTATCAACGTATGGAGAGAGAATTATGTGATTATAGTTTGGCTTAGGACATGCAATATCTATAAAAAACTCATTGAAACTGTTACACATTTGTTGTCTATCTGAAATTATTTCATTATTCTTAGTTATAATTTCTTGTAGGTGACTTTTGTTGTTGGAATCATTTTTTATCTCATTAATTATACGCCAACTTTCTTTTGGTAAATTTGAGGTATTGGCTAGTCTATCATTATTATAATTAATTCTTGATTGTTTGATTTTTTCATTATAGATCATTTTTAGTTCTTTATATCTTGTTCGTATATTTTCGTTATTGTTAGATTTATATAGTTTCGACATTTCACAGAGCGTTTGATGCAAGTCCTTTAGTTCTTGTGTAAACCATTTTTTATTATTATTATTATTCCCATTTTTCCTAATTTTCTTAAATGGGAAAGCATTGTTATAGTGGAAGATTAACATTGAGAAAACTCATTAACTGTTAAATTTACTGTTAAACTGATTAGCACCGTACATCTCATTCCACTGCTCATTTTTTAATAAGGTTTTAAAGGTATCTATATTGCTATTAGAGGAATCTTGCTTATATATAACCTTACTACTACACAAAGGCATCATTGGCAATGCGATTGTAAAATTACTTACTTGCATTGTGTGATCGGATAAATGAGTTTCTTCTACAGAGATGCTATTATGAGGCATATTGGTAAAAACAACATCTATCATAGTAGCGAATAGTTCAGTTACTCGTGTTGGTTTATTTACTATATTTTTTAGACCAAATTCATTAGATAGGTTAAAAACTTGCATGCTGTTATTATTGTCACATAAAAGATTTACATTAATGTCTCCACAGACAACATAATAATAATTGGTATTATACAGTTCACATAATAATTCATATAATTTTTCTAGAAATATTCCTAATTCACTGTTGGGTGTACGGTATAATGTAATTATATAAAGTTTTAATTGTCACCTCAAAATGTTTTTCGATACTGGAGGAGTTAAAAGCTTTCATGTTGTTTTTATCATGTGCCTCCATGCACAAATTCTGAACGACAAAAACTATTTAATAATATGTAATTTTTGAATTTAATTGAATTAATTTCACGTAATTTTAGCCAATGTTCTGATAAACAACAAATATCAATATCCTGAGACTCTAGGAGTATTTCTAAGTCACTAACTTTAGCCGCTATGCCCTGTATATTGAAATGCATGATGTTCACACATTTACTTGACAATTGTTTGTATTTGTAGATGTTGAACTTGAACAGTAATTTTTACTTATGTCACTAATACTATCTACTGTATGGTGAATTGTTGAGCCAGAAAAGATTGCAGCTTCTCCACTGTGGTTATTAGAAGAGATAAAATGGCGCCGTCAACGCCGTCAACGAATTTTAAAGAGGTTTTTAAATGCTGTCCAAGAAAGCAATTAACATCAGTAGTGTGCATAAAATGTATGGGAATATTCCATACAAGTTGTTTAGAAAGAAAGAATGTTAAATTTGTGTCCAACAGCGAAATTATTTGTTGTGAGGGAGAAACTATAACCTCAAATTTTTACACATGTGGTTTGGAAAAAGAAATTACGCTTTTGAAGGAATTAAATGTACAAAAAGATGAAAGGAAAAGCAGGAAATCATTGCTCTATTGCAAGAAAAAATGAAGTTTTTAGAAGAAAAATGGATTATTTGCCAAAGTTACAAATTGCTAGAGACAACCAGGTGGAAGAAAAAAGTTATGCCAAAGCATTATCTGAAGGAACAGTTGGGGTAAAACCAACAAAATCATGTGGTAGCAATCAAACAAAACAGAAAATCAAGCAAAATATAAATCCAGGGGAACTAGGAGATGGAATTACAGGAATGAGAGATAGAAAAGACGGAACAGTAGTAAGTGTAGAAGAAGCCAAAAAGCTGCAACATAACATTGAAGAAAAAATGGGACTAAATCACTCAACAAAAATCTCAGATAAAAAAAACCCTTGCATAAAAATAGTTGACATTGAGAGCAACTACACTGAAATTGAACTAATTAAGACCTTAAAACAGCAGAACAAGAATATTATAACAGAGGAAAGTAAATTAAACGTAAAAGTTATGAAAAAAATGGTTAAAAATTATTTTGCGATAATTGAGTGTGATACAAGAACATTCAGAAATATTGTTGGAAACGCAGAAAGCAGGCTTTCTATAGGCTGTAAATCGTGTCGTTGCTTTGAATATTTTAGGATTTTAAGATGCTACAATTGCAATAGATTTAAGCATAAGTCTAATGAATGTCAGAATGATAAAACATGTGGTAAGTGTACAAGCTCAAGCCATCAAACAAAAGACTGTCAAAGTGAAAATACTAAATGCATAAACTGTGTTATTAGCAATGAGAAGTTCAACTTAGGATTGGATATCAACCATTCGGCCTTTGATGTAAAGTGTCCAACATATATACACTTAATAAATAAGAAGAGACCAAAAATTCAGTATAATACGTCCAACGAATAGCAATCAGCACTAGAACAGTGTGTGATAATAAGTAGAAGATGTGAAGAAAATGAAGCCATCGGAAGAATAGGGATTCTTCATCAAAACATACAATGTTTACATAATAAGACATTAGAAATAGAAATATTTGTTAAATCCATGAAATTTAAACCTGATCTGCTATGTTTAACAGAACATTGGATGAAGAAAGATGAACAAAAATATATGAAGATACAAGGATATAAATTGTTATCGATATTTTCAAGAAGCAAATTGGAACACGGTGGAGCGTGTATTTATGGTACGACGAACTTTGACTTTGAAGAAGAAAATTTTATTGTAGAATGTAGTGACGAAGGAAATATTGAATATGCGTGTGTAGTGTCATCTAAATTAATAATTATTGTTGTTTGTGTATATAGAAGGGGTTTAGGTATTTTAGATACGTTTATTGAAAAGGTGGAACAAATTTTGGAATACATCAAGGTAAAATACATGAAATATAAGCTTATCATTGCAGGAGACTTCAATATAAATTTATTGGTAAAAAATGCACAAAACAATTCCTTTTTAGATCCATTTTGTGCTTACAATTTATCTCAAACTATTTTTGAACCAACTAGGGAAATAAAAGATTCATCTACACTTATTGATAATATTTTTGTTAATTTTGAAGGTTCGGAGAGTGAAGTTTTACAATCTGCTTTATCTGATCACTATGCTCAATTAATCTGTTTTAAAACTGAAAAGTCAGAAGTTAAAGAAAGTGGATTTTATAACAAAAGAGTCTTCTCGAGAAACAAATTACTACAATATAAACAAGAACTAAATAAATTAGATTGGGATTCTGTGTTAAATTCGAATGATGTAAATGTAGCCTATAATAATTTTGTTAATAAAATAAAAAATTTAATGGATCTAGTGATACCTTGTAAAAGATATAAAGTAAAAAAACAGCATAACGGGTGGATAACTAATGGAATAAAAATATCTTGCAAAAGAAAACGAATTTTATATAACAAAATAAGAAATGGGGAAATTAGTCAGGAAGAATTTAACATATACAATAAAATATTAAGAAATGTCATAAAAGAAGCAAAAAAAATTTCAAATACTAGGTTTATAATGAGCGCAGAAAATAAACCTAAAGCTACATGGACATTAGTTCGACAGATTACAGAGGAAAATAAAACAACTACTATGTTAGATAATTTCTCAGAGAAATATGAAGACTCACTTTTAACCCTTAATAAATTGAATGAATACTTTATTAATGCATGTCGAAATGTAAATGAAAATAATGATGTTAATCTAGAAACAGTTGTAAGATGTGAAAAAATCAATTTTTATGAATCCAACAAATCCATTGGAAGTTTTAGAATGTATAAGGGATTTAAAAAATAAGAAATCAGTAGGAGATCAAATTCATGTTTCATTATTAAAAGAGTGTGCTGAAATTATTGCATGTCCTTTGTCTTATATTATTAATCTTTCTTTAACTACAGGTGTATTTCCGGATTCGTTAAAAATAGCACAGATAAAAGCGTTACATAAAAAAGGGGAAAAAGATGACGAAAAGAATTACAGGCCGGTGTCAGTTCTATCAAATATAAACAAAATATTTGAGAAAATTATTTATAACAGATTTATATCATTTTTCGAAAAAAATTGTATATTATCAGAACAACAAAATGGATTTAGAAGAAATAGGTCAACGGTTCGTGCAATATATCAAGCTATATCCAAAGTATTAAATTCATTAAATAATGATAATGTGACGTTGGCAATGTGTATAGATTTATCAAAGGCTTTCGACTCAGTAAATCATGAACTTCTTTGCAAAAAACTGGAAATTTATGGAGTAAGAGGTATCTCATTACAGCTTATAAAATCATATCTAGCAAATCGAATGCAGTATGTGGGAGAAACTGATAAAGATGGAAAGTTACTTAAATCAGAAAAAGTTAGAATAAAAAAAGGTGTACCGCAAGGTTCAATTTTAAAACCTCTATTCTACATAATTTACACCAATGAATTACCAACTGTATCAAATGATTATATGGTTTTATATGTCAATGATTCTACGCTTATTTTTAGTGAAAAAGATCAAAATATCTTATTACAAAAAGTCGTAAATACAGTGAACTCATTAAAGGAATATTTTTCTGCAAATGATCTTTTACTCGATGTTGGAAAAACACAATCATTACTTTTTGGCAATAGAAATCACGAAAGCTTAACTATACACTATAAAAACGACCAAGTTGTATCAAGTGAGCGTGTTTTATTCTTGGGTGTTAATATAGATAGGAGATTAGACTGGAAGCTGCATATTGACTCACTAGCTCAAAATATTGCAAGATATTCGTATGCACGGCGGGTAATAAAAAATAATGTTAGTACAGAAGCTGCGCTCTCTGCATATCATGCTTACATTCATTCGAGAATTACATATGGAATCATTTTTTGGGAAATTCTAGTGATGTACAAAGAATTTTAATATTACAAAAAAAGCGTTTAAGAGCCTTATACAATATGAAGCAAACTGATAGTTGCAAAGAAGTTTTTATTACTAAAAAAGTTTTAACAATAATAGCTATGTATGTTTATGAATCTGTGATATTTGTTAGTGAAAATAAGGATCTTTTTGAGGACTGTGACAGAAAACATGAGTACAATACAAAACTGAAAAATAGCGGATAGATGTAAATATATTATATATATAATATTCAAAGAAATGTACAGTTTAGTATAATAAAAGTTTATAATAAATTTCCAATAAATTTTAGAAGTCTCCAAAAAAACAAACTCAAAATTTTATTAAAAAACTATCTTTTCAATAAACCTTATTATACATTACAAGAATTTTATGATGACAGTGAAGTAGGTAGAATAATAGAAAACAGATTTAAGTAAAATACATTATTTTTCATGAGTTTTTATTAGTTATTATGATTTGTGTTTTTAAATGTCTTTTTCATTGTTAGATATAATGATATTATCTTTCTTTTATATATACAAATATGTTTAGTTTAATAAAGAATTATCTATCTATCTATCTATCTATTCTTACTACTATTATTAAACGTATTGAGATCCTTATCAGTTACTTCTCTAAAAAAGATTCTGGTCTTTCTTCATTATTATTTTCTCTAACAATATATTTAACACGGTCCTTAAAGTTAAATCTTTTAAATCCCACACCAGGCCATTAGCTAGGAGTATAAAATTTTTCTTTAAGCTTAAAGTCAGCACCGACCATGTAACATTTATATTTGCCGTTATCTATATATTCCATATCATGTTTTAGTTCATTAATTACAATATCCTTTTTACTCTCGCATGTTTGTCTTTTGATGTACTCAGCTATATCGTGTTTTGTTACGTCTGCATTCACGCTATATATGTACATCCACACTTTAGGAGCAATACCTCCAAATTTGCCATTTTTTTCCTCGCCTTGACCGAGCTGTTTTTTGTGGGTTCTTCTTCTATGTACTGTTGTCCAGCTTTTTCCATCATTATTTGGAGCAACCTAAGTATTATTACAAGTTTCATTTATTGATTGCACAAGCATGTTTTTATTTTCTAATGAAGTGGGGAGATCATGCTTTGGATTAGCCAGATCTATAATATTTTTCATTATTTTCCTTTACTCTGATTCATAAAGGGTGTAGCAGAATAAGCATGGTAAAACGGTCCCAGAAGCGTTTTGGCCTAATTCGGTGTCAGTAGATCGACAATAGGAAAAAAAATGTTTTCCTCGAGTTTTTGCCCCCCATTGCCACGGGTAACCCCTGTACCCTAATAAACATGACATTTCGTTTTCATTTTTTATCTCTGCAAGTTGTGCGTTAATTATTATGAAAAAAATAGACGATGTACATGTAATTTAAGTGCATCTTAGGAAAAAAATCAGCTGATTTTGCGGCCTCCTTCGAATAAAAAAAAAATATTTAAAAATTAGAATATTTATTTTTTCATGAAAATATTGATTCGCATACACAAAACTTTTACCAAAAATACATTGTTATGAGTAGTTTATTGTAGATTTTTTTTAAATTTTTTGAAGCGGTGCGCCATAATTAAAAAAAATAAAAACTGTTACGACACATTGTTTAGTGGTGCTTAACCATTGAAACCGTCCGGCGGACCAGATCAGTGTATTCGTATGTATTTGAACCCGCTGAAACCAAATCCGAAGTGAGAATTGTCAGATTAGCTCGTTTTTCACCCCCAACCCCAAAAAACACCCCCTCTAAAATGGTCTGTCTGACGGACCAGACCAGTATATTCTTATGTATTTGGACCTGCTGAAACCAAATCCGAATTCAGAATTGTCAGATTGGTTCGTTTTTCACCCCAACCCCAAAAAACACCCCCAAAACCAAAAAAAAGTGGTCTGTCCGGCAGACCATACCAGTGTATTCTTACCAAATACTTAAAGATACACTGGTATGGTCTGCCGGACAGACCACTTTTTTTGTTTTGGGGATGTTTTTTAGGGTTCCTGGTGAAATACGAGCAAATCTGACACTTCTGACTTCAAATTCGTATTCTGCAGGTCAAATTACATAAGTATTCACTGGTATAATAATAATAATAATAATAATAATAATAATAATAATAATATCTTTATTGGTGCATTATACAGAGTATTTACACGTCAAAAAAGTGATACAATTTTCTACATAATGTAGTGTATAAAGTAAAAGAGAGAAAAACAAAAACAAATGGTGTTTGAAGGTAAAAATAACACCGTAAAAACAAATAAATTAAAAACCTTATTTATTAGACATAGTGGAAAAGTCAGCATCTAAGAATTCTTTAAAATTATAAAAGGCATGGTCTATTAAAAATTTTTTTATCACAGATTTGAAACGTCTACAGTCCAGTTCCTTGATGGGATGGGGTAAAGCATTGAAAAACTTTATTGCGTGATACCTTATTCCATCGCGAGTTTTAGAGAGTCGTAAAAAGTCATGATTCAAATGATCTTTATTACGGGTAGAGTATGAGTGGATCTGATCATATGGTGTATACATTGTTTCATTTTCTTTGATGTAAAGGAGACACTGCAATATATATGTACTAATCAGGGTTAGGATATTTAGTTTTTTAAAAGAATCTCTGCAATCATCTCTGTATCCTAACACGGCAATTATTCTAACTGCTTTTCTTTGCATAGCAAAAACAACAGCAGAATGGGAAGAGTGACCCCAGGCCAAAATTGCATAGCTGATTGCAGAGTGGATTAGTCCATGGTATGCTGCTAATAATGTTGCCTGGGACACGCAGTTCACTAGGTGTCTTAAAAGAAATAAATTTTTAGCCATCTTATCACACAGAAAATTGGCATGTTTTTCCCAAGTTAACTTGTTGTCCACGTGAACTCCTAAGAATTTAATACAATCCATGGATACTATATTTATGTCATCTATTATGTACTGTCTTAAACTGAAAATCATTGTTTGTGTCTTTTTCTCGTTTAACATTAATTTATTTGATAGACACCAGTCCTGAATAGTTGACCGAGTTTCGCGCACATTGGACAGCAATGCATTGATATCCTGGTTTGTGTTTAATAAAGTGGTGTCATCAGCAAATAAAACAGATTTTGCCGAAACAGTATTGTTGGGTAAGTCATTTATGAAGATGAGAAAAAGAGTTGGACCCAATACGGAGCCTTGAGGTACTCCAAATTTAATATTTATGAAACCAGAATTCATATTTTGGTAATTCACATACTGACATCTTTTTTCAAGGTACGATGCGAGTAGCTTTTGACTGTCAGCAGAGAATTTATAAAATTGAAGTTTTTTCAATAATATATCATGGGATACACAGTCAAATGCTTTGCTTAGATCCAAAAATTGGGCGTATAATATTTCGTTTTGTTCAAAGCCTCTGTTGACTGAGTCTGTCAAAGAGTTAATAGCATGACAATTTACTTCTAAAACCAAACTGACAGTTATTGAACAAGTTGAACTTCTCAAAGTAATTTGTTATTTGCAATTTTAAGACCCCTTCAAAAATTTTTGCAAATAAGGGTATGATAGAAATCGGTCTGTAATTAGCAGGATCTTCCACATCTCCCTGTTTATGAATGGGTATAACTTTTGATACTTTAAGAATTTTGGGGAAAATATTACTTTTAATACATCGATTTATAAGTTTAGTTAGTGGAATAAAAATTTGGTGTTTGATTGAATTTAGAATTTGTAAGTTTATGTTGTATGCATCTTTACTATTTGTGTTTTTTAGGTTATTAATTATGTCTAAAATTTGTAAGTAAGATACTTCCGAAAAATTAAAAGTACTGTCTAGCCCCTTTAGGTCAGTGTTGCTTAAATAAAGTTCAAAATTGTTGTTGGATGGAGGTAATGAATTAATTGTAAGACCAGCAACCGTACCAAAGTAATTATTAAAATCATTTGAAGTAATATCAGAAGCTATGTGTGGATTACGAGACTGTTTTTCATTATTAATGATGTTCCACATTGCTTTATTCGGATATAGTCCGCCGGACAGACCATTTTCTTTTTGTTTTGGGGTTGTTTTTTGGGGTTAGGAGTGAAAAAGGATTCATAATGTCAAAATACATAAGGATACACAGACCACTTTGTTTTTGTTTTGGGGGTATTTTTTGGGGTTGGGGGTTTTTTGGGGTTGGGGGTGAAAAACGGGCCAGTCTGACAATTCTGACATCGAATTCGGTTTCAGCAGGTCTAAATACATAGGAATATAATGGTCTGGTCCGCCGGACAGACAATTTTTTTGGAGGGGGGGGCGTGTTTTGGGGTTGGGGGGTGAAAAACGAGCCAATCTGACAATTCCGACTTCGAATTCGGTTTCAGCAGGTCTAAATACATAGGAATATAAATGGTCTGGTCCGCCAGACAGACAATTTTTTTGGAAGAGGGGCGTGTTTTGGGGTTGGGGGGTGAAAATCGAGCCAATCTAACAATTCTGACTTCGGATTCGGTTTCAGCGGATCCAAATACATACGGATACACTGGTCTGGTCTGCCGGATAGACCTCTTATATTTTGTATGAATAAAGTTTCAAGCACCACTAAACAATGCTATTAATTATTTTTTTTTTTATTTATTTGCTTTTATCATGTTTAGAGAATATTATTTAGGTATTATGCAAATCACAACTTACACACTTTTTTATTTATTATGAAAATACCTACTTTCTGTATATTGTTGCCCTAATCTGGGCACGCTAATATACTAGTTAGGTAAATACTTTAAAACACTCATTATTGGAGAACCAATCAAAACAACTACTCTTCTAGCTAATACTGACGAAGTATTGAATTACATGATAGGATTCTTAGCATTTTAAAGAAAAAAAAATATTGAAAATATTTAAATCATTTATTTACATTTAGTCATTCACACTTTTTTATTTAATATGAAATTATCTACTTTCTGTATATTGGTACCTTAATCGGGTCACGCTAATATACTACTTAGGAAAACAGTTTAAAACACTCATTATTGAAAAACCAATCAAAACAACTACTCTTCTAGCTAATACTGACGAAGTATTGAATTACATGATAGGATTCCTGGAATTTTAAGGCAAAAAAATATATTGAAACTACTTAAATTATTTATTGAAATTCAATCATTCACAACAATTATTGAACCTTACATTCTATTTCAACTCTAGAAAAGTTGTACAAGTTTTTTCGAACTCGTTAGTTCTCATCAGTAGAGTATAGAAACATTCATTCATTATTTACAAGCCTATTCTTGATTTATTTTTTACAATTAATTATTTTTTATTTATTTGCTTTTATCATGTTTAGAGAATATTATTTAGGTATTATGCAAATCACAACTTACACACTTTTTTATTTATTATGAAAATACCTACTTTCTGTATATTGTTGCCCTAATCTGGGCACGCTAATATACTAGTTAAATAAATACTTTAAAACACTCATTATTGGAGAACCAATCAAAACAACTACTCTTCTAGCTAATACTGACGAAGTTTTGAATTATATGATAGGATTCTTAGCATTTTAAAGAAAAAAAAAAATATTGAAAATATTTAAATCATTTATTTACATTTAGTCATTCACACTTTTTTATTTAATATGAAATTATCTACTTTCTGTATATTGGTACAACTTTTCTAGAGTTGAAATAGAATGTAAGGTTCAATAATTGTTGTGAATGATTGAATTTCAAAAAATAATTTAAGTAGTTTCAATATATTTTTTGCCTTAACCCATATTGCTCTACTGTCCTTTTAAAAGTTCGGTAGAATTCGATTCAGCTGAAACTAGTATAAGTAGTAGAATATGAATGGCGACACATATACTTCAAATTTTGGAATATTATAAAGCAAACTGCAGCACATGTAAAGTAGTAGTGTCTCGAATTTCAAGTGTTATGCGCGTCTGTTTGTTGTTGTGATCACGCGCTATCTACAATGAGTAACTCTAGGTAAGTAATTGTTATTACTATTAATAGTTATGATTACTTTTTATTATATTTGAGTACACTAATGATTCAGAAACTTGTCTAGTATGATTACCTCAAATTTTTATTTAAATTTTGCAAAATAAATAGTGAAAAAGTAAGCCGTCCTTTTAAAAGGACGGTAAGTTTATCCGTTCCTACGTTTTAATAGGACGGTGGGTTTATTTATTACTATCGACTATAATATGATCATTTCCTTTCAGTTATTGGAAAAGATCGTTGACTCTTGTTCAGTTACTGGAAGATATAGAAAATAACGAAAATGTTGAGGTTCAGGAAGAAATAGCTATTTTTCCACCAGAAAATGCCAATGAGGATTGCGAGACTGGAGCTGAAGATTTTTTTGAGCCAAATAATTTACCTGCAGCACAATTCACAGCAGAAGTACAATTGCAAATACCATTTGAATTACAGGAGGAACAAAAGGAGGATTGAAATAGTGACGATAATAAACCTGTAACAACATTCGTGGAATGAAGACCAAAATATCTGAAAGCGTTTCACTACATAAAGCAGGATTTGGTTGTAAAAGATTTTTCCGATTGGAAAGTTGTTTCATCTGCGCCGAATAATCTCACACCTCTCGCCACTTTTCAGTTGTTCTTCGATGAAGAAGTGATAAATCAGATTCTCTGTTTTTCAAATACATTTGCCCACGAGGATATTTCGAATATTTTGTAGCTGACAAGGATGTTGTAATCACTAAATGGAATGATAACAGCGTTGTGAGTGTAGCTTCTAATGCCCTAACAGTTTTACTAGTAAATAAAGTAAAACGATTTTCACAATCAGAAAAAAAACAGACATTCAGATAGATCAACCTCGACAAATAAAGTCATACAAGGCTGTGAGATCTCGCTGACCAAAACTTAAGCGAATATAGAGTGGCCATCAGAGGAAAAAAATGGCATTTTCCCTTGTTTGCTCACTGCATAGATATGGCTGTGTAATATTCTTGGCAACTACATAAAAGTAATGGCGGAAAGCTAGATCAATTAGAGTTTAGAAGATCTATAGCTACAGAGATACTGAAGACTTACTAAAGGACAATGAAAAAGGGAACTTCGAAACCTCCCAAAAATTAGTATGAGTTTCCTCGTTACAACAGATTAGACCACCTAATTCTATATAATGAAAATCAGCGACAATGAGCTGTGTGCCACAAGAAATCTAATTTTAAGTGCTGAAAATGTGATATAGGTTTACATCCCAAGGACTATTTCGTACACTATCACACAATTTAGCTATTTCCTAAGCACTTTTAAATATTTTATTTTATAGTAGTATGTAAACCTACTATCCTTTTAAAAGGACAGCATTTTTTAAAAAATTACAATAATTTTTAATTTTTTTTAATATTTTTTTATGACTAAACTCCATCCACTCAATAGTTATCAGAAGAAAAAAATAAATTTTTCAAAAAAAAATAGTTTCAGGGTTTAATGGGTTAAAATGCCAGGAATCCTATCATGTAATTCAATACTTCGTCAGTATTAGCTAGAAGAGTAGTTGTTTTGATTGGTTTTTCAATAATGAGTGTCTTAAAGTGTTTTCCTAAGTAGTATATTAGCGTGACCCGATTAAGGTACCAATATACAGAAAGTAGATAAATTCATATTAAATAAAAAAGTGTGAATGACTAAATGTAAATAAATGATTTAAATATTTTCAATATATTTTTTTTTCTTTAAAATGCTAAGAATCCTATCATGTAATTCAATACTTAGTCAGTATTAGCTAGAAGAGTAGTTGTTTTGATTGGTTCTCCTATAACCCAATAAACATAGGATGTGCAGAACTAATGCATTAAATATGTAAGGCATATTCCAATGTGCACGGTACGTTATGTAACATGTAAAGTATGTGCATGGCATATAACTAAGTAGTAGATGAATTTTGTAATGTGCATTGAATATACAGTGTATATACTTAAAGTAAAGTACTTTTTTTGTAATGTAATGGATATGCACTGCACAAGCCAATCGGCATATTTCATAAAAACATTTTCATAATTAAAAGAACAGTACATCCGCGATTATTAAGATTATTTATTTAAATTTATTGAAATTAATTTTTTTTATTCATTTTAGCATCTAGGTACCTATTTAAAACAACTCGATTTAGTATATATTAATCTGAATTATGATACATAAATTAATTTTCCTGCCGAAAGAGAATAACATATAGTCGAAAAAAATATATATGCAAATTAGTAGGTTCTTTCCAAATATAAAAAAACACCCGCAAGTAATATTTCAGTTATTAATTTAATCATCATACAGTTTGAATTTCGCGGTCACTCGGATGTACGCCAAGAAGGATAGCAACACGCATTCGCAATGGTGTCTAGCCGTCTACCATTAAAAATACTGTTTATATGTTTTTAAGTTTTTAGTGCCACCCAAGAACAACTTCCCTTGTAAGAATAATTGTGTTGTGCCCATTTCTAAGTAGTAAGTATCAAGTGTATTGTGTAATTCATGTAATATTAATATGCCATTAGATCTCTCGTTAGACAAGACGTTTTCTTCGTTTTGGATATAGGTCCCACATGTATAATCGCTGCCATTCGTGCGTTGCTAATTTCACCAAAAGATTCATGATGTTTAGGTTTAACAAAATCAATTTATACAAATAGTGTTAAATGCTATTGTTATATATAAACGATTTGGTCACTGTTGCCTCATTTTGTGTAAAAAGAAAACATGTCAATAACCTATTTAACCTAAAAAATGTATAATGTCTTTAAAATATTTTAATTTTAAACCAAAAATCAGCAAATAAGTCTTATTTTAGACTAGAACACAAAATGTTATACAGAATATGTACATACATATAATCGAAATTTTGGAAAATAGTAAAATGGAGGTCATGCGAGGTCACATCTCCCAAGTAGCACAAAAATATTGCTATTAGACGGAAATGTTGTATATCTGATTTATTAGTTGTCTTTGAAGACGCTGATTTATTATTTAATACTGTCGATAGACATAAATTTGCTGTAGAAACAAGTGTACTTTATTATTGTGCTATATAATTCATCCTCATAGTTAATATAAGATTCATATATTACATGCCTATTGATTATTTATATGTATTCATTGTCAACAGGTGCAATAAGAAAAAATGCCAGCACTGCACAAGCTATGGACAACGTAATTATTGAAGCCATTAAAAAATGGCTCGTAAAAGCCAAGCAGAGAGCAAATAAACAACCAATAAGGAAATTGAGAGACAACGAGGGAGACAATAAAGAATAATACATACATTTAGTACACATATTTATTTTATGTATTTTATTTCTAAAATAAAAATTTCATATATAAAATGTATTTAATATGAAAGTGTATGGCCTAATTATCTTTCACTTACACTGTAAAAAATTATGTAAATTTACCATTGTTGCGTGTAAAATTCCCATGTAATTTTACCCGCAAAGAGACAGGAAAATTTCCATTGAACATGGAGAATTACCCCAAAATATAAGGGAAATAAAAATTTTCCACTCTCTTTGCGGGTAAAATTCCATTACTATTGGGGGTACATTTACTATGGAAAAAAATCCTGTCTGGATAAGGGGTAATAAAATTGCCCCTTATCCAGACAAGATTTTTTTTCCACAGTAAATTTACCCCCAATAGTAATGGAATTTTACCCGTAAAGAGAGTGGAAATTTTTTATTTCCCTTATATTTTGGGGTAATTCTCCATGTTAAATGGAAATGTTCCTGTCTCTTTGCGGGTAAAAATACATGGGAATTTTACACGCAATGATGGTAAATTTACTTCATTTTTTACAGTGTAGATTACATGTGCATAGAATATGCTTAACGGATATGGGAACATGAAAAGACCATCCATTGCATATATAAACGGATAGTGCAATGTATATGACATGAACATGTGTGGACCGGTCACTTTGCATTTAAATTCCATGTGAAAAGCATATGCTTAACACAGGCAATGTATATCATTCAAGTGCACAGGAAACATGAAAAGAACATGCACTGCATATATAAATGTTTATTGGGAATGCTGAATGTTGCCCAGATTAGGGCAACAATATACAGAAAGTAGGTATTTTCATAATAAATAAAAAAGTGTGTAAGTTGTGATTTGCATAATACCTAAATAATATTCTCTAAACTAAACAATGCGTCGTAACAGTTTTTATTTTTTTTAATTATGGCGCACCGCTTCAAAAAATTTGAAAAAAATCTACAATAAACTACTCATAACAATGTATTTTTGGTAAAAGTTTTGTGTATGCGAATCAATATTTTCATGAAAAAATAAATATTCTAATTTTTAAATATTTTTTTTTATTCGAAGGAGGCCGCAAAATCAGCTGATTTTTTTTCCTAAGATGCACTTAAATTACATGTATATCGTCTATTTTTTTTTCATAATAATTAATGCACAACTTGCAGAGATAAAAAAATGAAAACGAAATGTCATGTTTATTAGGGTACAGGAGTTACCCCTGGCGATGGGGGGCTAAAACTCGAGGAAAACATTTCTTTTCCTATTGTCGATCTACTGACACCGAATTAGGCCAAAACGCTTCTGGGGCCGTTTTACCATGCTTATTCTGCTACACCCTTTTAGTGTTATTATTTTTCAGTTTTGTGTTAGAACCACTGGACATTTCGTTATTTCTTTGATTTGGTCTGTTACTGTTTTTACAGTTCTTATCTTCTACTTCATTCTTATCTTCGAGGATATCTAAGTTTTTGCTTATCATTTATGATAATTTCTTTGTCAAGAATTAACTTTTTGTACAGCATAATTTGTTTTGTTAAACTTACTTTTTCATATATTATAGGTTTGCATTCTGTGCATAAAAATAATAATGCTTTGTTTTTTAATGCAAATACTCTTGCCTCTGTTGTGATACATTGACACATGTTATGCAGAATGTGTTTTCACATAATTCACATGCTGCAGGGTTGTCTAGATTCTCTTTCTTACATTTAAAGCAGGAGACATTCGCCTTTTTAAGGTCAGCTGGGCTTAAGTCGGAGACTGAGGGATTCATTATGGCCTGTCAGAATGGTGTAATAAACACACACACTCTACCAAAGTCACGTAATGGGTGTAGAGGTCCCTGATATCAACTGCAGGACCTGCCATCAGGCGCCGGAATCGCTGATGCATTTGCTGTCAGCATGCCCGATATACACGATTTTGGCCTACATCCAACGACATAACGCGGCTTTACGAGTGCTATACTACCACCTACATCACTCGTACGGGGTAGACCAAGTGCTGCCTCACATCCCCGGAGATATTGAGTCCGTTGTTGAGAACGAGAGGTGCCAAATTTGAGGGGGAAAAACGGACCAAATACCGTGATCTCCGGTACGAGCTCCAAGTGCTGTACCCAGACTACTCGGTCAACTTGGTAGTCCTAATAATCGGCGTACATGGAGGGATGAAGCCTTCGCTGCTCTCAGAATTGAAGATCATACCGGCCTGTCAGAATTCGGCAGAATGGTTGGCAGGCCAGATGCAGAATCCGGTTGTCTTGGGGTCCCTTCATCTACTTAGGGCACACGATTTAGGTATTTACAGTCACTAACTCCTCATGTTGTGGAGAGTGGCTGTAAGGAATTTGCCGGCACGGCTACCGTGTGGTGTCGGAGGCTACGGAAGTCCTGTCCGGCAGCGGGCTACCCAAAAAAAAATAATAATAATAATAATAATAATACATTTATTTTACTCAAAGTAAAAATGGTACAAATTGTACTGTAGAGCTCTTCTTCCATTTGCCCAATTACAAATAACCTAATACTATAAAAAGACTATAAAAAAATATTAATACCACCTTCTATTTCTACTTGAATTTTATTTATATGTGCGTATTGACTTATACACGGGTACGTGTTCCTATATATTTTTGTTTATTTTTCTTTCTTATTGTTTGTTATACACATTTGTTATACTTACACCTCCATATGTTTAATTTTCTGACTTACACGTCTGTTTGTGACTATACATGTGTATGTGCGTGTATATGTATGTGTATGTATGTGTGTATATGTTCATGTTGATTACGTTTACACTCATCTGTTTTATTTTTCTTCTGTTATTGTACTTGTACTTTTAAATGGAAGAAATAAATAAATATTATTATTATTATTATTATTATTATTATTATTATTAATACATATAAATCTAAAATTTCAAGAAAAAAAAATTATTTTTTAATATTCAGTAATGAATTGTAAACTAACAAATGTTATATTTTATAATAATAACAACAATAACAACAGCAGCATTCAGACATGCGAGCAGACAAGGGGAACGGGCAGACCCCGTGAAGTGAAGCAAAAACTCTAAAAGTAAATAAAACTATATCAGAAAAAAAAAAGAAATATATGCGCATCCACAACACAGCATCAAGTCTCCTGCTTCTGATCAGCCAAAATGTAATTTTTGAGAAGTTTAATAAAAAATTTTTTGATTTATATGGTTTATATTCATTTGGAAGTTCATTCCAAAGATGAGATGCAAAATACGTAAATGATCTTTGAAAAATCGCAGTTTTATGCTGAGGCACCAAAAAATTTTGTATGTATCTTGTATTATGCAAGTGACCTCGTAAAATTAATTTATGTCTTAAGTACTGAGGTTCATCATTATGAATTATTCGCCATATAAGTGTGAGCATGTCTAAACGTCTATGATTTTCCATGTTTAATATGCTATGTTTATTTAGATGTGGTGATATATGTTGTCTATATGGGATACTGTAAATATAATTCATACATAAATTTTGAAGTTTTTGAATTCTCTTTTTTGCTGTCGGCGATAATAATTTTCCATATACATCACCAGAAACAACTAAAGATAATATGAGTGAATCACAAAATTTTGATTTACACTCTCTAGATGGGTCTTTCGCAAAACTGTATAATTTTTTCAATCGATTGTAAGCGAATTTCAATTTGGATAAAATGTTTTCCGAAGCCTAATGTTGAGTCTAACCAAAGCCCTAAATTTTTTTCCTCATTTACAACAGGAAGGACTTTATTATTTAAATTAACGTCAAATGAAACTTCTGATAATTTTTCAATGTGACAGATGTACTTATTAGTATTACTTGTGATTTTTCAGGGTTTAAGTTTTAAATTGTGGTTAGAAGAATACTCAGAAAGTCCTGGTTTATTAGAGTTTAAACATCTTGCCATTCTTAGAAATTAAAAGATTTGTATTTTTGCGAGTCATCTGCATACTGATGTAGTTGACAACTTGTGAGTACATCTGAAATATCGGAAACGTACAAGGTAAACAACAGTGGTCCCAAGATTGAACCTTGAGGAACACCTGTATTTAAGTTTTGCAAACGTGACACAATTCGAGAACCACCATCATCTATAATCACAGCTTGTTTTCTCCCATTTAAGTAATTTCTCATGAAATCTGTCGCAAATTTAGAAAAACCAAGTTTTGCCAATAGCATAGAATGGTCTAAGGCAGCGGTTTTCAACCTGTGGATCGTGACCCCCTGGGGGGTCACGAAGCAATTCCAAGGGAGTTCTGAGCTACTGAGAAAAAAACCAATAAAGTTAAATAATTTATTCTAAAATCTAAAAATTTAAATATTAACACATACAATTTTAATGAAACCAATTTTTAATGAGTCTGTTTTTCTTTGATTAATTTATTAAATCGAGGCTCTATATTTGAAACGCAAACAATCAAATCTTTCTCCAGATTTAGCCTATTTCTATTCTTATTTTTTATGTTAACCACTGATGAGAAAGTTACCTCACACAGGTAGGATGTAGCGAATGGAACTAATACCCTCAGAGTTTCTTTTGCAAGCTCTGGGTATTCTCCCTTTCTCTTAATTCAGATCACTAAATCATACCAAAAACTATAACAAAAAGTTTTAAAATTTTATTGATTTTAGATTTTATTAATATAGATCGAGGTTGGGGGTCGCGAGAGTGTAAACTTGTTTTTTCTTTTTGTAAGGGGGTCGTAGTTCAAAAAAGGTTGAAAACCGCTGGTCTAAGGTATCAAAGGCCTTTGAAAAATCTATCAGTACCAAACATATACATTTTCCACCATCAATGTTTCTAAGAAAATCATCTACTAATTTGTTAACGCTGTTGATGTGGAATGATTTTTTCGAAATCCCGATTGTATGTTTGAAACTAATTTATTTTTATTTAAGAACTTAATGATTTGGTAATAAATATGTCTCTCCAGTATTTTAGATATAACAGATAGCAAGCTAATTGGCCTAAAATCAGAAAAATCAGTGGGATTATTATTTTTGGCAACAGGTTTAACCAATGCGTGTTTCCAAAATGCAAGAATTTTTTTATGAATTATTAGTTGGTTTATTATATGCAGTATATTCAGAACACAGTACGTTATGCACAGTTTAATATCAACTATACCATCCACCCCATTAGCATTAGTTTTTATGGAGTTAATTATTCTCAATAATGACACTTCATCTATTAAATTAAATTCTAGTTCACTCTCAATATTCGGATGAATATTATTTTCATAATAGTTTATAGTATTGTCGCTTAATGTTGAAGGCAAGTTTGTGGTGGAAATAAAATAATCATTAAACAAATTGAGGTTGATCAAATTTGTAGGCAATTGGAAATTTGGTAACTGAGTTACATTAAGTTTCTTGGCTGCATCCCACAATTTTTAAATAAACAAAGAATTAACAGCATTAAAAAATAACAATAACAAAAAACTGACAATATATACTTAACCTAAAAAATAAGGTTTTCGATGGGACCATTTTGCTGAAAACATTTCCGAAGTCTTTTTTTACGTTTTTTTGCACATGTTCAAATATATGGAGTTAATTATTCTAATTTCTACCCAAATTTTTCGTTGGATTTCCACAATATTTTCTGGGAAATTTTTATAAACAGAATTTTTTAACAGTCCCCATAAAAAGAAATCCATTGGCTTTAAATCCCTTTATATTGGCACAAATTATAAACTATTCATATTTTTTACTTAAATACGAAAGTATTTATTTATCTAGAAGATGAACTCATAATGGAGTCATTTAGTAAAATTTCATATTTCACTTTCTAGTATGTTTATGTGAAGTAATCGTCGAATAGTCATAACACTGCAAATTTGAAGATGACAGTTTCAGAAATATACTGCTTTAAACGTGAACCAACACTCTCAAAGTGCTGACATCATTGAATCCGAGACTCTGTCTCGAAGTTGCGTTTATAGTGTTAGAACTCGGCTATTTGTCTAATACCAGAGATGTACTTGATTATGGTGATTTGGATACTATTAGAGTATTTTAACACAAGAGTATGCAGCATTTAAGTGCCAAAAAGAGGGAAATGAAAATGCAAGTAGGAGTGAATGACTTCACGCAGCGTCGATGTTCTTGATTAGTTTTAAAGCCTATAGAGATTCCAGAATATTCTGTTTTTTTGCACTTCGCTCTAAAATTAAGAGATCTTTTGGATAATGTAATAAAAAAATATATATTGTCTAAATGTTGGTTATGGCATTTTCTTAATTTTTCTGTATTTCTTATTGGGATGCTCGGCCATATATATTTTCTTCTAAACGATGTCCATGAAATCTACAACATAATATAATTATTCAGTATTTTACTGGAAAATAACACATGTTTTTTTGTGTGTATATGTTTTTACAATGTTATTTGTGATATTTTTTTTTGTATTTCTACCGACAATATTTCTTAACTGTGCTTTGTACAGTTTCTGGAATTAATAAATATTATTATTATTATCATTATTAAATATTAAAATAACGTATTTTACTGACACTTTGAGAAAGGAAACAGATTCGGTTTCCGAAACGTTAGCAAAATACGTTATTTTTATATTTTTGTTCTTATTCATTATTTGTCAAAAAAAAAAAACACCCTCTAACTGCTTCTTTGGAGTAAAAGTTACAGGCGTAGAGATTATTTTTCAGTAAAATACTGCATAATTGTATTATTTTGTGCCTTTCACGGACATTGTTTAGAAGAAAGTATATATATATATATATATATATATATATATATATATATATATATATACATATATATATATATATATTAAATAGTGTGTACAACTGTTAATAATGTTTTAAGTGGGAATAACAACGCGAGCAACATGAGGAGGGAACTTTTTTGGACATACAGATTAAAAACAACACGACATGTCATACGAAGCCTTTTATAATTATGTGACATTACGAAGCACGTTGTATAAAATGTATACATGTTTCAGATTACACGAAGCCCCACATAGTTGCCACTTCTCTTCTAATTCTTAAACTAAATGATATAACTGTGTGTGACAATATAATTGCGTAGTCGATGTGCTAATAATATAATTGCATTGTTGTAGATCACGGCCGCATGGCACCAAAGGTGCCGCCCTAATATAAATAATTATGTTTAGGATATGCATGTTTAAAGTATTTCCATTGATATTATTTATATTTATTCTAATGCAAAATAGGTAACAGATACAAGTTATTCATTCCATTGACGTTTGACTAAAATAGGTTTTTTGTACAAATATGAGGCCTCAAAATGAAGCCCAAAGTAGCATATTCCACGCTTACTTGAAGCCCACACCCTGCCTATGCTTGTTTATAAAAATTATTCATTTTATGATGATTATTAAATTAATTTTTTTATGTACTTGTTCTTTTAGACAAGTTCACAAGTTCAAACACGTGTTAATTCTTGATAAAGCTCGTAAAAATATGAGTGAGGGCTCATTGGATTTGGAATGACGTCTAGAAAAATGTGCAATAGTTTCAAACCCACACATAAACAATTGCAAAAGTTATAAATAAATTCAAATTGAAAAAATAACGAGTTTCGTTTTTTGCAAATAACTCGAATACTATTAATACCTATTTAAGAAATTCAAAAAAAAAAAAAGATTCTTAAAGAGGAATAAATTTCCCCCGGAACTCTATCTCTATTATTAATAATTTTAATTTGATATTGAAAATAAGGCTCCGCGCGGCGAACGAAAAGCCGTTACGATGCTCTGAAACCGACCGTAGCAAGTAAAAACATTTTTTTATGTTATTAAATATTAACTTAAAAATTTTTAAAAATTATGAGGTTATTTATACACTTAACCCATTAACGGCCAAGACAATAAGAAGTTGCCATTTTAGAAATATTTTTAAATTAAATTTATATATATATATATATATATATATATATATATATATATATATATATATATATATATAAATATATAAATATATATATATAATTTATATTAAATTTTATTAAAGTACATTAAGAATACATAAATTAAGACTAATTTGGCATTAAAAAAAATATATGTAAATATTTGAAAAAAAAAAAACACGTAGGTGCATACACGCACCTTTGGCGGAAACCGACATGTAAATTACACAGGTCCACAAAAAAAAAAGTTGTCTGCGCCGGGGTACTGTCCATACCTATCCCTTGTATTTTGTGCCGCTGAACACGAATCTGACCTTAGTTTTTCCCCTATACGTCAGGTTTTTTTTTTAACAGCAAATAAATATATAAATATCACGATTCAACACGACTTTTTTTCCTGTTAAAAAAAAAACCGGACGTGTAGGGGAAAAACTAAGGTCAGATTCGTGTTCAGCGGCTCAAAATACAAGGGATAGGTGTGGTCAGTACCCCCGCGCAGACCACTTTTTTTTGTTGCCACTGTGCCACACTCAGTGTGGTGCAATCCCACAAAAAAAAGTCATCTGCGCGAGGGTACTGACCACATCTTCCCTTGTATTTTAAGCCGCTGAACACGAATCTGATCTTAGTTTTTCACCAGCACGTCAGGTTTTTCTTTTAACAGCAAATAAATATATAAATATTAGACTTTTTTGCTTTAAAAAAAAAACCTGACGTATAGGGGAAAAACTAAGGTCAGATTCGTGTTCAGCGGGTCAAAATACAAGGGATAGGTATGGTCAATACCGCGGCGCAGACAACTTTTTTTTTTGTGGGCCTGTGTTATTAAACAAAGAAAAATGAAATGAATCAGAATATTTTTTTATTCCGAAAAATCTCGAAGCAATCTGGGTGCAAATGTATTTTGCACTTCTTACATAGATAAATAGTATTACTTGACGTTTCGTATTTAGCCGTTGCTCAATTCGTCATTTCCTCATTTCATTTTTTCATAGTCAGACATTTCTTCCTATGCGGCTCGTTTTTCCGCTTTCTCGTGATTTTCTTATTTCGGCCTTATTGATTATATCGTCAGGTGGACTTTTTGCTGGCCGATATGCTATTCTGGTCTGCTGTTCAAGTTTCCATCGTCGTGACGGTTTTCGTTAATTTTTCGAAAACGGAAGAAGATATCGACTTGTGAATATGAAAACGATATCGTCGTACTATTTTGTGCTATAGTCAAAATAAGTTGAAAATGGCGGTTTCGCTCTTATTGTTTCCATCATCGGGTGGTTTTTTTTTTTCGATTTTTCCTAAAAGGAACGTTGATATCTACTTGCAGTTCACGTTGTAATAAAATAGGTGCTTTGTATATGACGCATATGCGAAAGCGAAATGTCGCCATATCAAAGTAGATTTTATTATATTTCTGTTGCGTGAGGCGGAAGGCGATAGTATTTGACAAAATAATTTGGGACAAAAAATAAATAGTGGCAGGGCCGTGGAGAGAAATACGGGTCGGGGGGGATATTTTTTTGAAAATTGATGAGCAAGGGAGGAAAAATCTGAAAATTTATTTTTATTTTGGTCCGAAAAAATTTTTTGGTGGGCGAGGGGGGGAAATCCAAAAAAAAAATTTGTTTACTAAGAAAAATTTTTTGATGAGCGGGTGGGGCAGAAATCTGAAAAAATTTATTTTGGCTCGATTTTTTTTTATGGGCGGGGAATCATCCTCGCACGCCCTCCCCCCTCTCGACTGGATTGAATAGTGGACCCGTGTCTGCTTCCATGCACGATGTTGACATACCGAGATTTTCATCTTTTCCACACTTGAAATAAAGTACATAAAAATGTTAACTGTTATTGTTATTAATATGGAGGTCATTTTTAAAATATGAGTGAATACAAAAATATAGTTATCACAATGTATGTATTTTATTTATGTATAGCATGAAAGAATTGCTGTTATTTTATAATTGCTAACTCAAAAAAATTATTTGATGGTGATGTATATAACCGGTTAAATTGTGGCATATTCAAAAAAGTTTTAAAATATGAAAGAAAGATATTTTTAATAAAACAAAAATATTCGTACACTCTCTGAACTGTTGATATACATTCTGTAAAACTTAGAAGTGTAAAATATTGGTCTTGAACTTGAAAAAAAAATTTGGTTGAAAGGGTGCGTTTACGCACCTTTGGCCATTAATGGGTTAAAGGAACAATATCCCGTTGGAAAAAAATTTTTCACAGATTTTTCATAAAATGAGCCTATTGTGAATTAACAAATTTTTTTTGAGTTTGTGTTTATATTTCAAGTCGGATATTTGGTAAACAAAAGCCACTAAATTTATTATTATTTCGCTTCATGGAGACCTTATGTCAACTATACTTTATGAGATTATGACATTGCAATGTTTTTAATTGTTATAATTTCAGTTATTAATTGTTCAAGCTAAAAAAACTAAAAAATTGAAAAGAGAGGTTTAATTCTTTTTTTATTAATTTTAATTATTAATACTGTTTTTATATTGAAAAATACTATAAGATTACGGGTTTAAACTCGTGATCTAGACTATTTGAGAAGTTTGAAAATAGAACAATGTTATATAAAACGTTGAAGATTTCTTTTTTTCTATTGGGACTACCCACATGATAAAAGTCAAAGTCAATAGAAAAAAAAATAACTAAATGTAAATATTGTTCGCCAGTTTACTGAAGTTATTATATAACTGTTAAAATATTCTATGACATTTTGCAGTTTATTGAACATAAGTTGATTTTTCTAGATATAATTCTCTTTGAAGCAAGAGAGTACTTAGCCATAAATCTATCTAAAAAATCAATAGTCCTATTATGAAGAAGAAAATGTATAAAAAGAGCGTGAAAAATTATTTTATAATTCGTTAAAATCAAGCCAAAATATTAGAATATGAGAAATACTGCATATTACAACAAATTACCTAATCAGTTGGAAAAGCCATGGCAGGTTAAGATAAGTGTCCATGCCTTTGTAACCTTTTTGTGTGTGGTTCCTTCCAGTGATGTATCTTTGCGTAAGATACTACCACAAAAAGTTTTGACCTCAAAAACTTCATATCTGGGAAAATTTTTTTTTGAAAATACAAAAAAAAATTTTTTTTCTTAATCAAGTGAAACAATTTGTATTTCACATATATTGTAAATATACTCAAGACAATTTATTACTGATATTTTCATGAAATCTTTTCATGAAGAAAATAAAAATTGATACTTTTGAATTTTTCGACCACCTCTATTTTTTTACTAATTATAGACCATACAATAAGCTATAACACATATTTTTTACAAAACTCTATCGAGGGGGTAACATAGTCAAATTGGCAAAGATAATGTTACGCGTTGTCACCCCCCCTTAGTAAACACCCTGTATCGTGGGTTCAGAAATTATAACACATATATTTTCTACAGAGCTCCATCGAAACGCTAATACATAAAAAAATTATATCGTCGAGAAACCTTGCATATGATAAATTCATGTTTAAGTTAAAAAAAAATAAATTAGTTTTCTGTTACTTAGAGATGGATTTATCATATGCAAGGTCGACGATATTCCGAAATCATCAATAAAACTGTCTGAATTATTCGCAGAAGATATCAGTGTTACAATAAATGAGGACAGTGATGAAGACGACTAATATTATCATATATCATTAGCATAACATGTTTTTTATTATGTATTCTTATATATATATACAGGGTGTTTACTAAGGGGGGAGTGTAAGCACGTAACATTATCTTTGCCAATTTGACTACGTTACCCCTTCGATAGAGTTTTGTAAGAAATATATGATATAGCTTATTGTATGGTGTATAATTAGTAAAGAAATAGAGGTGGTCGCTAACGTGTAAGTACGTATGTACATTTTTCAAAAAATTCAAAAGCAACAATTTTTGTTTTCTTCATGAAAAGATTTCATGAAAATATCGTTAATAAATTGTCTTAAGTATATTTACAATATATATGAAATACAAACAAATTGATTCACTTGATTAAGAAAAAAAATATTTTTTCAGATTTTCGAAAAAAAAAAATTTTCCCAGGTATTATGAAGTTTTTGGGGTCAAAACTTTTTGTGGTAGTATCTTTCGCAAAGATACATTCCTGGAAGTAACCACAAGCAAAAAGGTTGCAAAGGCACGGACACTTATCTTAACCTGCCATGGCCTTTAAAATAACATGAAAGTCATTGTTTATAAGAAATGTTTTAGTGCAGAAAAAGTAATTCTCAATTATGTAAAAATACATAGGTACTTTACGAAAAAAACTGAGCTGATACAATTACACAGGCACACAAAATAAAAAAAAAGTCGAAACCCAGAGGGTAGATCCCAATACTCTTATGTATTTTGGGACGCTGAAACCGAATATGACAATAAAAAAAGATTTTAACTATCCACATTTTCCCTGGCAGCCCCCTTACAACCTTCCTGGGGGATTGAAATTCCACTTGTTCTAAACATGTGAAAAGTAGGTTTTTTGGTGCGCTGAAACCGAATATGATGATAAAAACTGATTTGAATCACCCAGTCGCCCCTACAAGCCCCAAAGGGTTGAAATTCCACTTATTCTAAACATTCAAAAAGTATGTTTAATATTAGGTTATTTGATGCGCCCAAACCGAATATAACGACAAAATACTGATTTCAACCCCCAAATCACCCCCTAGCATCCCCTTACATTTTTTGTCATCATATTCGGTTTCAGTGCACCAAAAAACCTAAAAATAAACATACTTTTTAAAAGTTTAGAAAAAGTGGAATTTCAGCCCTCCCTGGGGCTTTTAGGGGGTGCTAGGGGGTGACTGGTTCAAATCAGTTTTTATCATCATATTCGGTTTCAGTGCACCAAAAAACCTGCTTTTTAAATATTTAGAACAAGTGGAATGTATATCCCCCAGGAGGGTTGTAAGGAGCTGCTAGGGGAAAATTGGATAGTTAAAACCTTTTTTATTGTCATATTCGGTTTCAGCGTCCCAAAATACATAGAGGTAAGGGGGTCTACCCTCTGAGTTTCGACTTTTTTTTAAATTTTGTGTGCCTGTGTTATCTTTAATTTTTATTTTCTTTATTATTGGAACAGACGCACGATGTTTTTAACTTTATTATTTTATACCCACTTTCGTTAGATTTATGCCAGTGGCGGCTGGTGAAATTTTAATATTTTTTTTCTCGTTTGTGGCGCATGGGACCCATACGAAATATGGGAAATAACATCTAGAGAAGCACTTCTCTAATGACCCCTAAAAATTTTGAAAAAGCAGTTTGCGAAAAAATTTTTGAAAATTCGGGAGCCTCCCCTGGGCCTAGGGACTCCTGTTTATTACTTCCACGTCCAGTGGAAGTATAGTAACAACAAAAAAAAAATTAAAAATTTTTATTGTTCAAATAGGCTTAGAATGTCACGAAATGTCGGGATTTTAAGTTTGAGCGAAAAAAAAATTTCTGTCTGTCGGTCTGTCTGTCTGTAACTTTTTTTTGTGCGCACGTTTACTCTGGAACCGTTTGAGATATTGACTTGAAATTTGGTACACATATGTACTTTAACGAGATCTAGAACTAGATTATATTTTCATCTTGTTCCGTCGAAGGGTTGGGGGGTAAATTGGAGTAAATTTGGGAAAAATAGGTAAATCAAGCAGGTAAGAGTCCATAAAATTGGTATTTAGTATATACAAGAGAAGCTGAGGTCTCAAAAAAAATTTTGGCATTAGTCAACCCCATTACCACCCTCACCACATTATTAAAGGGGATGAAAAAAAAATTGTGATTTAGGACAAGAACCAGAAACTCAAAAATTTTTTTTTACTTCATCCACCCTCACTACCACCCCCACCCCACTACCGATGTGTTAAATTTTAAATTACAAAATTTCAATTCATTGTATTTCAGTTAATAATGAAAATATTTTCATAAACTCCAAAACGTATTGTTGCATTTTTATGAAAAGTCAAATGCATATGACAAAAAAAAATAATAATAAACAGGAGTCCCTAAACCCAGGGGAGGCTATCGAATTTTCAAAAATTTTTTCGCAAACTGCTTTTTCAAAATTTTTAGGGGTCATTAGAGAAGTGCTTCTCTAGATGTTATTTCCCATATTTCGTATGGGTTCCATGCGCCACAGACGAGAAAAAAAATATTGAAATTTCACCAGCCGCCACTGATTTATGCACTATTACGTTACATTTCTTAAATGATACAAAAAGGGCAATTTTATATGGTGTTTATTTTTTTGCAAGGTAACAAATTATCTGAAAGTTTTTTATGTCTATTTTTATTCAAAATTTGTTTTTTTATTACATGCGATACGAAGACTAAGACCGAGATAATAAGAAAAATAGCAGAAATTTAATATTGCTACATAAATTGTTTAAATATTTATGAATCAACCAAAAATGTCAGTCTTGTGTTGATGACTCATCAATTTTATGCGTCGGCCCTGTCTATAGGTGGTGGTGTTGACAAAAGACGCTGTAATTAAGGTAAATAATATCGCATGGTCCCATTTGAAAGATAATTGAATAAACTTTATTCTCCAACAAAAATTTATAATATATTGTTTCCTTATAGATGGATAAAATGTTTTTTTACAATAAGGTTGGATTTTTTAGGTTATAAATTATTTTGAAGGAAAATAATGTAGGCATCTATACCATTTAATTAATCATTTAAAAAGCTAAAAAAAAAAAAGTTTAAATGAACTTTTTAAACTACTAACGACTAAAATTTAAAGTACTTTCTTCCCTCTTTGATTGACATCCTTTCATTATTTTTTTTACGTGACAACCCTGTATATTTTCATTTTTTCTTACTTGACTCTGCATGTGAGATAATATCGTCCTCGGTCTCATTTTTACTTCCACATCCAGTGGAAGTATAGTAACGACAAAAGATTTTTTTAATTTTTATTGTTCAAATAGGCTTAGAATGTCATGAAACGTGGAGATTTTAAGTTTGAGAGAAAAAAAATTTCTGTCTGTCAGTCTGTCTGTAACTTTCTTGTGCGCACGTTTACTCTGGAACCGTTTAAGATACTGACTTGAAATTTGGTACACATATGTACTTTAATGAGATCTGGTACTAGATTATATTTTCATCTTGTCCCGTCGAAGGGCTGGGGGTAAATCAGGGTAAATTTGGGGTAAATAGGTAAATCAAGCAGGTAAGAGTCCATAAAATTGGTATTTAGTATATGCAAGAGAAGCTAAGGTCTCAAAGAAATTTCTGGCATTAGCCACCCCCATTACCACCCCCAACCCATTATTAAAGGGGGTGAAAAAAATTTTGTAATTTTCATATTTTCAAGGCCTACTATGCTCCTCTAAATGGGTCGAAATTTCGAAATCGACATTATTTTTTCAGGTGTCCACTATTCTTCGACAGTAGTGTCTACTAACGACCAAATATTTTTCTTCTGCGTCAAATGGTTTTGTAAATATAGCGCCAACAGACAGACACCAGACCGACAGACTGACAGACTGACAGAATTAAATGGCTTTAATTTTCGTAATCTGCATAATCTGAAACGCGAGTATCCGAAAAAATCTCGGAGGTTAATTTTTTTGCGATTCCAATACCCTACTTCCTTTTGGTTAGCGAGGGAAGTAAGAAAACGAAATTTAATCCATATGACAATATTTCTAAATTAAAATCTCTAGTTACTACTGTAAAGTAAGCAATTTTAGGTTGAAACCATTGCTCTATTTATTAAGTTCTAGAACTAGCTTCAGCGAATTTTTTTAAAGATATCTTTGCGAAGTAATCTCTCTTATCAAACGCGTAAAAACATAATAAAATAAGACGTAATTATAGTGTAGATACCTATCGAAAAATTCGCAGAGTATGGTAATATTCTCAAATCAGTTAAAAAACAAAATGAACAAACAATTAATAAGTAATAAAAAATTGTCAATCGTTCACCCTTAATGAATTAATAGTAGATTTTAACATTTCGTAGACAAGTGACACTGTGCATGTAACAGGTAAAACCGAGGGTAAAACAGATTTGGCGGGTTTTGTTAGCTTGACCCAAACATCTGGTCGGCCAGACACTACAATGGGCTTTTATAGTTAGTTATTTTAAATATGTAACTAATACTTTCTCAATTTGCTGTAATGTACGGAAGCGCAGAAGGGCCACAACAATTTTATTATTTTTTTTATGGTACGAATTACGACTTGTATCTCGTAATTACGACTTACAACTCGTAATTACGAGTTGTAAGTCGTAATTACGAGTTACAAGTCGTAATTACGAGTTATAAGTCGTAATTATGACTTACAACTCGTAATTACGACTTACAACTCGTAATTTTAAAATTACGACTTACAACTCGTAATTACGACTTGTATCTCGTAATTACGACTTACAACTAATAATTATTCATAATTACGAGTTACAACTCATAATTACGACTTACAACTCGTAATTACGACTTACAACTCGTAATTACGACATACAACTCGTAATTACGACTTATAACTCGTAATTGTGATAATTCATACCATGCTACTGCAGAAGAAACACACTGCACCATTCTGTGCCTATTGTTCAAGAGTTTCATAGAGAACAGAACATGACAACTAACTTAGAGGAGGTAAGTACCTACTACCAAATATTATATATTCTGTACTAATATACCAAAATCTTAATCTTGTTTCAAATGCATGCAATAATATTAATTTGTCTAAAGAGTAATGCGTTTTTAAGTTAAAATTATGTATAATTTTATATTTAGACTAAGAATATTTTGATTTGATAATCCTCATCTTAAATTAAAGAAATTGATCAAGATTTTGGTGCATATTGCTCAAGAGTTTCATAGAGAACAGAAACTGACAACTAACTTAGAGGAGGTAAGTACGACCAAATATTATATATTCTGTACTAATATACCAAGAGCTCTGGAATTGTCATATAACGAAATCATATTGCTTAGTAATAGTGTTATACAGTTAAAAACATGAGCGCGCAGCGGAATATATGGTTTAACCAAATATTCCAGATACAGAGTTGTACCATTTGGACTATTTTATAAATGTAAAACTGGCTGGTTAATGTCGATTCATACGATAAGTTGAAGCAGTATGGTATTTGTATAAATGGTTGTATAGATGGATTCTCGAGACATAATTTGGCTTAAGGCTGGATCAACTGGTACGTTAATATATCATGGGCTCATTTAATGAATTTCATTTTTAGTAGGTATTACTTCTTGTGGATAAAGTATTACTTAAAAATAGGCGATATTGAAAATTTTAGATTAATCCGATGTGTGGTTTTCGAAATACACGAATTTTAAAGAGGGAATTTGAAACGCGGTGCTATTAACATCGTGACGTCTTTCTCAATGTTCTGTGCGTTAAATTAGGTAATATATTTTATTATTTTTTCTGGTGATTAAGAAAAATGTATGAAGCGAACTTTAGTAAAGCAGACTCTTCGAATCTGTGGAAGATTGAGATGTGCTCATTAGTGCGTCAGTGCATTAGAGATGAGAGGGGTTAATTTCCCATTTTTATTTGAACATTCCAATATTTATATTACATGTAGTTTTCCATGTCTTTTTCGATCTAAAATTTGGATTTTTTCATTGCCAGCCTTAAAGAATTTTATTTAAAAAATGAATAAAATCGGTAATAATTACTTAAGAAATAAGTTTAATAACAGTATATAAAACAACCATAAGAAATTTGCAATTTATCCCCTATTTATCACAATCAAAATTTAATAATTATTTAAAATATATTTGCGCTATACCCTGTATAATAGCTCAATGTTGATATATGAAATAGCTTTTTTCTCTAATATTTTTAAACCGAATGGAAAAGACTTGCTAGTATTGCTAGAAAAATTTCTATAATTTTAAATTATATTTTACGTTTAAGTTTCAAAAATACAGCATTTAATAACACAGCCACACAAAAAAAAGTTCTGTGCAGCGAACCAAATTATATGGATATGGTGTATTTTTCGACTCTGAATCCGAATCCGTGGTGATTTTGTCCTTTGTACATGTTATTTACACTCACTTGCGTGTTTTGAGTTTTAGCGGTAGTTTTCACTCCCCACAAGGGCGGATTTCGGTTTAATTTATAGAAATAGCTTACTGTGGCTCGAATTTATATTCTCCACTGTCGACTACAAAACATCTACAATTTTTCACACTTCATTAAGTTATTACATTATATCTATGATTTTACACAATTTTAAGGGATGTTTTTGACTAAAAAACAAAATTGACACAATAGACTTTTTTTGACCACGGATTCGGATTCAGCGTCGAAAAATACACCAATATTCATATAATTTGGTCCGCTGCACAGAACTTTTTTTTTGTGTGTGTGTGACTGTGTAATCAATAATTCAACATTCAGATATTTACATTGAAATGGTACTCACAAACATAATAAGTTGTTTTAGTAATAAGCCTTTTCTCTCTTTTTATGGTTTATTTCCATTTCTTTCGCATTTTTAAATTTCTAGGAACGGTAATAAATGTTTTAGTAGGTGTTTTTACCATGGTGCTTTGACACTCAGGAACAATACAATATTTCTAATTCTTTCATATTTTGCTACAGTAATTTACCTATATACCTGCCTTTTATCCGCTAGTATTCTAGATTATGAACATTTCTTTGAAGTACATAAGGTTGAATTTTTTTCTAGGTCATTGGGGAATATTTTTTGGATGCAATAGAAATAATTGGAGGTTGTCCTGAAACACTAAGATGAGATATGGGAACTGAAAATGGAACAATGGGGAAACTACAGAATGTAATCTTCAACAAATCGACCATGCTTTCTCTATAGAAAGAGTATGCATAATCAGCGCATAGAAGCGTGGTGATCGATGTTACGTAAACATAACGCACAGTATTGGATGAACATGTTCCAAATGGTGAAGCAGGATAACACATTTAATGGTTTATTTCTGGATAAATCACTAATTCAATTCTGTTTTACACCTATGATACAAGTAAGTATAACTAAAGAGTTAATTGATATGAAAGCTCAACTTTCGCTAGTGTTTTTAAAACTATTCACTTCTTCAGAAATTGTGTAATATTTTTTACTTCTTACAGATAGAACTCGATCAAGTGGCTTTGGAATGGAATGTTCATAAGATCAGAAAAACAAGAAATGCTATTGCGCCAGCAGGAAGACCTGCTATACTGTATGAAATGCCATCTCTATATGGAGCCAGGGATTACCTAGTTAAATATTTCGCCATTTGCAATTGACCCCCTTTTATCTGAATGTACAACCATTCAGACGCCCTGTAACAAGAACTTTTATGATCTATGTTGTATAGTGATGGAGGAAAACAATATTACACGATCATTTGACCCTCATGTAACTATGGACTTATATGTAAACCTTAGAAGTAAGTTAGTGTCCTTGTTTCAATAGAATCCGCGTCAAAAATTAATTGTAAATCTATTTAATTTCCGTTTTGTAGTACGTAAATATAAACACATAAAACCCACCATGTATTTATAGCTAGAGTTCATGTCCACAATAATAAAATTATAAACAATCGATTACCGGTGTGATTATACGTTACAGTCTGAGGTATATGAGAGATTACAAAATAAAATGACAATAGTCGCAGCCACTAGAGAAAAATCTCGTGAACTATGTTTGCATCTAATTTTTGGTAAATAGTAATAATCTGAATTTCGGTATTTGTAGTTCAAGTGTGGAGTATTTTTTATTATTGATTAAACAATTGGAAACGTGGTTTAGAGAATAAAAATTTCACGTTTAACATCGGAACCAGCGTAATGCATCTTGTGAAGAATATAAAATTACACAAATTTTGACTTTTAATAATTTAAATTGAAAATTTCATTAATTTTTCATTTTGCTCAGAAGTAGTTTTCACAAACACCAAAACATTTGAATACTACAGTTTTAATCATCTCTAGAAGATGAGTAGTATTCAAGTCTTTTGGTGTTTGTAAAGACTATCTTCAAAGGAAGCTTCCAGCCTCCTCCAGGATTAAAAACTTATTGGAATTCTTAACTTCTTTTTTAAAGTAAATTATTTTTTGTATGCTTATAGTTACGGTATTTAAGTTTTGAACTAATTCCATATGAGTTCCAGTTTCCCCATAGTCTAAGCAGAATTTTTCAACTTGGAAATGACAGAACCAATCTGCTGAAATTCCAGCAGATTGGCTAGATAAATTCTATTGTATGTAGACCACATTAAGCTTTAAACTTATATTACCCTATTGTATCATTACTTATTCATTACTGTATGTTAAAACATCAACATTTTTTGTTGCAGTTAAGTAAATAATAAAGTAAAAAATGTAGCTGACTTACTACTAATTTAAATAAATAGAAAATGTAGAAATGTGCTAAGTGTTTTTTTCTTTATTAATCAATAAGTGCACAACAGGTAAAAAATAAACTCTAAAAGAATAAACTTAAAATATTAATAATACCGAGACAGTATAACATTTTCTATTAGACTTTAGAAAATAACATTGCAACTACCTAACAAAGTTATCTAATACCTAGGTACTGTTACAATGATAAAAAATTAAAATATTTTAGCGTCATTTAATAAAGGTGCATTCCTAATGAATATATTTCAGAATAAACATTGTAATAGATAGAACAGTTAAAACGTAACAAAATCTATATACCTAAGTATACTGAAATAATCATATACTTACTTATAACATTGCAACTTCTAATAAATTTATCTTATACCTACTTGTTAATGATAAAAAATAAAACTGGATGGACGCCGTTTAAAATGTACACACCTACACCGAGTGACACAGGGGCATGTAATGCCCTGTAACTGTTTTATTTTTCAAAATAAAATTTTCAAATATAGGGTTTATTAATAGTGGATATAACTGAAATCCTTCATTGAATAAAAGAATCTGTCCCTAAACCGATTTTTTTTATTTTCAAATGTTTAAGAGATCAAGAGAAGTCTATATCTGAGTTTTTGGACAAATCCGTTTTCCGTGCGATATTTTTTCACGACTTTTCCGGAAAATTATCAATTTTTCCTGCCTTCGGTTTGGTCCCTCGTGAATATCTTGACTTTTACTTCAGAGTTCCCACCAACATCAGAATTTAAAATTCCCTGACTTTTCCATGATTTTCCAGGTTCAGATATTACATTTTCCAGGATCAAAATAAGAGCATTTATCACATTTTAATTGACGTCAACTCAGTATTAATAATGTATCTCTATGAGATGAACATGGAGAAATATTTTATCTGGAATAAATGACACTATAGTTTTTCATTACGTGATTTTTATTACAACAATTAATTTTAAACAGTACATACTAGTAATTCTTTATTTTCTATCCAGACTAATTATATATACAGCGTGTCGCAATTTTCATGGGGCTACACCTATATCTCAATAACTATTAATGCGATATTTTTTAAATTTGGGAGATTGGTTCTCAATTCGAATTTATTAACGTAGTAAAATTTGAAGTTTATTACAGGTGTGCGTTTATGGAGGCAATCGGCATATCGAAGTGGGTTAAAAGGTGTTTAAAGTATAGACTATTAAAAATCAGTTTTTGTGAACGAAAATTTTTTTTAACTGCAAAACGGTTCAAATGGAAAACAAATTTTTTTATTCAGAACGTACTTATAATAGTTTTATTTGGCTTTGAAACATTATTCTTACGTTTTAAATAATACAAAAATGTTATAATTGAATGTAAATGTAAACACACTTGTTTCTTGTTTTGTCGTTTCTTTATAATTTGACATTTACTTAACTGACGCTAAAGCACCACAAGAAAACTAGTAGTTAGGCAGCGCTGTACTGTCTGTCTCTATTGCTTACACCGTATCTCGCATTCTCCCACTCTAACAGCTGGAAATGAACGATCAAGGGCATTAACTTAAACAGAGTTGACCTAAGAAAATTAATATCAAAATACAAATATAAAATTCAAGTTTTATAATTTTTGTAAAGGAAAGGATCAAAAAATTTTATAAGTGAAGATTGAAAATCCAGGTTTTTTTCAGGATTCTAGAGGATTTTACTGAAATTCCCTGACTTCTAGGGTCACTTCTTGGATTCCCTGACTTTTCCAAGTTTTTCCAGGTTGGTGGGAACCCTGTATTTAATAAATTTTGACAAAAAAAAAAGGTTATTCGTAAGGAACCCCCGTAATCGATCTGTGGTGTACAGAATATTATTACTTAATTCCTAAACTGATAAAAAATTATAAACTGCGCTTACAACAGATTTTCAGTTTTTTCTCAATAACGTTGCAACAAATAGGAATATTTTGATGAAAATTGAAGGAAACGTACTTCTTATGATTCCAGATCAACATACCAAATTTTGTTATAAAATATTAAAAAACAATGCCAAAAATTAAGAGTTTTCGAAAAAGATTGATTGACTCGCCATCTTTGGGCAAAGCATCATAGAGCAATTACAATACTTTTAAATCGTAGAGTATTTGTTCCCTATCAAATGGTATATATAAAGTACATATATATGTTGAAACAAAAATGTTATTTCAGTTTTTCTGAAAATGTCCTTGACAAAAATATTATATAAAAATATTTTTGCTAAAAAAATATTACGTTGTGCGGATGAAATCTGAAAATATTTGTCCCTATTAAAAGTATGTTAAAATCTGGCTCAAACACTCATCTTTTATTTAAATTTAAAATTATCTAATTTGTTTTTATAATAATAAAAGTTAATAGAAATATATTTTTAGTAATAAATCTAAAAAAAAAAAGAAGAACGTTTTCAGAAAAACTGAAATAACTTTTTTGTTTCAACATATATAGGTACTTTATATACACCATTTAAAATGTAGCAAAAACCCTACGTTCTAAGATTAATAAAATTGTTCTTCGATGGTTTTCCCAATTAATTTGTTTCGAAAAATCTCATTTTTCGCGTTATTTTTTAATGTCGTAATAAAATTTGGTAGGTTCATTTGGGATCATGAAAAGTAGGTACTTTTTTTTCATATTTTCTAACAAGATGTTTCTATCTGTTGCAAAGTTATTAAGAAAAAAACGGAGAATCTGTTTTAAGCGCAGTTTATAATTCTTTTGAGGTTAGGAATTAAGTAATAGTATTCCGTACTTCACAGATCGATGGAGTTGTGCCTTGTAAGTAGTTATATAATTTTTTATCAAAATTCATCGAGTAGAAGCCAAGATATTCCCGAGAAACTAAACCGGGAGTAGGAAAAATTGATGATTTTCCGGAAAAGTCGTGAAAGAAACATCGCGCGGAAAACGGATTTGTCCAAAAACTTAGCTATATATAGACTTTTTTTGACCTGTAGAACATTTAAAAATTAAAAGTCGATTTTTTAGAATTTAAAATTGGCTGAGACAAAAGAGAATTACAGCCAATTTTCTCTCAATGGAAAGAAGGAATGGAAAAAATATTTCTTTAACGTGCCAATTTTAAACTTTAAGTGGTTCAAAATTTTCATGGTACATTTTTTAGCATGGCCTTCTTTCCGTTGAGAGAAAATTGGACATAATCCTCACCTATCTCTGAATTCACCGCCGGAATCATGAAAAAAGTTACCTTTCCATCTAAAAAAATTGTATGTCAAAAATAACTCATTTATACCTTAATAAATGTATCCTAATTTGAAATTTATTTTTAAAACTAAACAAGTTACAATGCATTACATGCACATATTGTATCATCCGGTATATTTGAGTAATGGATTTAATTAAATTATATCCATTATCCGAATATTCGCACTCAATAAATTTTCAAATTCATTTCGAAAATCCGGAAAACAGTCGTAATTCACAGGGAGGACTAAAATACATCCACACGTATGAGCCTCTTTTTGATAAAATGTCACCTCAATTTCTCTTCCAATATTTATATTAGAACCTGTTGTAAATCGTACAAATTTTCCTATTATCTCCTTGTTAGCTTCCCCTATGAATTTTTTTAAATAATCAAAAATTCGTTGCTGTATTACATTTGGCTCGTTAGTGAGTTTTAAAAGTGCTACAACATTTTTTGGTAAGTTTTCTTGATTTTTGTATATCGCATTTAAGGAATCCAACGATATCAGTTCACTTAAAATTGGTGTCCAACAGTTTATTATAAATATTGTTTTCTGTATAAGTTCCTTGTGAGCCAGGTCAAAAACAAGTTGTGAAAAATTTTCTGCAGATGGTATCCATTTACAATCTAAACTTTCTAAGCACTCCATTAAATCATCTATTTCAACACTACTGAAATCATCCAGAGCATTCTTAATTAAGTTTGAATCCATATCCGACAAATAATTTAAAAATTCAATTTGGATATTCGATTTAATATCACCAAATATGCAATGTTCTATAAACGGCTTTGCTAATTGCACCGGAAAATATTTTTCTTCTAATAATCCCTTGACCATTATTTTGGCAACCGATGTCCATTTGTAATCATGAAAGTTGTCTAATAAATGGCACTTTAACATGTGTACCTACTGTATATTTTTTATAAAATTCATCCCAAAATTCGGAAATACAGTCTTGAAAAACTTCTTCAAAATCTGCAGCATTTTCTTTCTTACCATTGGGAAGATACATTTCAATTTCTATAAGAGAATTTGAATTTAAGGGTATGAAAGCATCTATTAGTTCTTCTAGAATGTTGCCTCTATGTACTTTAACTTTAACAACTTCAATAAAAGGAACTTGAGATGTATCAGGTAAGATTCGAATGGTGTCTGGTATGTCAAATGAGTCAATAACATAATGGGAAATGTCATTTATGTCATCTCCAACACTGCTACTGGATAATTTAATAATTTTCGGAAGAAACCGTTAAGCTATTCATTTGTGGTTCCAAAATTTCATCATCTGACGAAAAGTAGATTTGTTGTGAAATAGATCTTTCAATGGCTTGTTCCACAATATCAGATGTTTCGTCATTTGTTGTAGTTTGCTCTTATGTTTCCTATGTAAACAAAAAAAAAAGTAGGTTTATTTTGAATATACTACTTTATTCAGGAATTTAAATGTATTGTGTGCTCAAAGGGAGGGATTTTTCTTCGTTTGAAACAATACATTTTTGCAAGAACTGGACCAAAATCTTGATCAACTTCTTTAATTTAAGATGAGGATTATCAAATCAAAATATTCTTAGTCTAAATATAAAATTATACATAATTTTAACTTAAAAACGCATTACTCTTTAGACAAATTAATATTATTGCATGAATTTGAAACAAGATTAAAATTTTGGTATATTAGTACAGAATATATAATATTTGGTGGTAGGTATTTACCTCCTCTAAGTTAGTTGTCATGTTCTGTTCTCTATAAAACTCTTGAGCAATAGGCACAGAATGGTGCAGTGTGTTTCTTCTGCAGTAGCACGGTATGAATTATCACAATTACGAGTTATAAGTCGTAATTACGAGTTGTAAGTCGTAATAACGAGATACAAGTCGTAATTACTAGTTGTAAGTCGTAATTACGAGATACAAGTCGTAATTACGAGTTGTAAGTCATAATTACGACTTATAACTCGTAATTACGACTTACAACTCGTAATTACGAGTTGTAAGTCGTAATTGCGAGATACAAGTCGTAATTCGTACCATAAAAAAAAATAAAATTGTTGTGGCCCTTCTGCACTTCCGTAGTAATGTACAACATTATAAATTTTTCACGTTCTGATTTTTTAGTTATTTAATTTATGTAGTTTTTAAATATGTTAACATTTTAAATCATATATAATGGAGTCAAATTAATCAACAAAATAGGTGAATAAGGAATTCTCTGACTGCAGCAATTTTATTATTTTAATTTGTTGTGGATATAATAAGTGCCACCGAGAAGTTTTTAATTAAATCGGTCCAGCGTAAAATTTTAATAGTTTATTTTTCAACGCTGAAATTTTCTGCTCTCTTCCTTATTATTTTCGGTCCTAATGAATCGTATCGCAAAAATAAAAATAGCGAATGGCTTTGAAAAAACTTACTGATAATTTGTTAATTTGTAAGAAAATAAAAACCACCAGAAATTGCCCTTTTTGACAATTTAAAAAATATAACGTAATAATGCATCCATTTTAACGAAAGTTGGTGTGACCTTTATTGAACTAAACCTTCGCCAAATTTTAGCATAAAATATTTATTCCAGCGACTAAAAATAAAAAAAGATTTCGAAATTTTAATCGCTTATTGTTTAAGTGCATTGATTCGTAGAACATTTTTTTTCAAAAATTAGTTTTTTTACATGTATTTTACAATGATATTAAAAAAAATGTAGCTTCATTTAGACCATTTTTTAAAAATCTGTTTACAACTTTCAAAATTATAGTTATAAACATATTCAAATAACTGTGGATTTTTTATCAAACCAAGAACAGCTAACGAATTATGAAAATAGATAAAATATCTAACATTTTTCTTAAAAAAATAATGATCTACTTGCATTTGGGGCCGAGATACGTTAGTGTTTGCGTCTCAGTCGTTCATAAAAAAGCAAATTGATATATGTTCTTAAAATTTGGACTGGGTTTTCTTCAATAATATTAGTCTCAGCTAGTTGAAAACAATCCAGAAGCACAATTGTTAAAAAAGATAGAGGCCCGATAGTCGGGCATTTAGCGATTATGTTAGAGACTCGAAAATCGCCAAATAGCTCTAAAGGTTATATTATGGTTTTACAGATCATACTTCAGTTGTAAGATAGTTCAGTGTGTAAGACGACCAGCACTTTTTTTTCAGGAACGTCTCTGGTTCAAATCCTGATTGCGAATTTTTTTTATTCTATCAGTAAAATTAAAAGTTACAAAGCTGTGTACATAAACATAAGAATAACTGTACAGGTTAGGTCGGTTTTCCATTTCCGCGACAAAAATTAAGAAATAAAAAAAAATTGAATATGTGTGTTTTAATCTCCGCTTTATTCGATGTAATTCTAAAAATTGTAGTTTTGTTTTATTTTTAAACAGCAAAGACAAAAGCATAAGCATCGAAAAACAATCAGTCCAAATTTCAAGAAAAAATATCGATTTGTTTATTTATAAGTGCCCTAAAGACAAAAACTGACGTGTCTCGGACCCAAATGCAAGGAGATAATTTTTTTAGAAAAATGTTAGATATTTCATCTATTTTCATAATTTTTGGTTTCATAAAAATTCCAAAGTTATTTGACTTTGTTTACAACTGTAATTTTGAAAATAAACAAATTTCAAGTAAAAACGGTTTAAGTGAGGATTCTTTTTTTCTTAACACCATTGCAAAATACTACATGTATTTTGCAACATTTTGAACAATAAGTGATAGAAATTTCGAAATTATTATTGGTTTTTAGCCATTTGAGTTTTGTACAAAAATATTTATTTTGCGCTATTTGGCACAGGTTTAGTTCAATAAAAGGCATAGTTCCAAGGACTTTCATTAAAATTGATGCATTATTATGTTATATTTATTAAATTATTATCAAAAAAGGCAATTTTTGGTGGTTTTTATTTTTTTTACTAATCAACAAACTATCATCTAGTTTTTGCATAGGCCTAGTCTCATTCAAGACTTTATTGCGAATAATTCGCTATTTTTATTTTTGCGATACGATTACTAAGACCGGAGTTTCTAATGAAAATAGCAGCAAATTTCAGAGTTTAAAAATAGGTAAATTGTTAAAATATTACAAGAGGCAATGAACAGATTTAATCCAAAACTGCTCATAGCCATAGCACTTGTTATTATACATAAAACAAATTAAAACAATAAAATTCGTGAAGCCAAACAATTTCATTCAAAATTTATTTTCACTCTACTAATAGTGCTCTTAGACGAAAAAAGTAAGTTATTAGAAAATCGATTGGATTTGAATGAATTTCCCTGAAAACTTTTTGAATGGCTTTCTATAATCAAATATGAAGTTTTCTATCACTTTACTTGCCCGCAATAAATATAAAATAAATATTGTCAATTTCCTTTCAAATAGAATTTCTTTTCAAATAAAGTTAATTAAAAATTTAAAAATAAAATAAGTAGTACATGTTTTATTTTGCCATCTGTTTTCACCTCACTCCACCATATATCTAGAGACAATATACACCTATAAGATAATAGTTATTTAACAAACAAATATGTTAATGAGAACGATTAATAAATTGAGACATTTTAACGTGCGAGCGCATTATTTGTCGAGATTATTAATTGTATTAACACACGAGTAAGTTATAAATTTTTTCCGTTGATTGTATATTGTTACATGGGAAAAAATTTAACTTAATTTTATGACACAAAATTGAATTCTAAACGTTACTTTATTTATTTAATTATGATAACATATATGGAACTTAAAAAATATCTAAAAAACAATTACAAATTCAGTTAATCATTAGGACTCTTTTTTTTAACATCGGAGAAATATGCCAATAGCACCGATTCCGAATAGCGCGATACCTACTTCTCTGTGGCCCATGAAATAAAATCCGTGTAAGTTTTCTCGTAGAGTTTTCTGCTTTTATCTGGAAGTAAATTTAGAGATGCTAAATTTGCACTTTCTAGCACTTAATAAGTAATTTACTTACCAACGACGCGACGTCTGAACGATAAGTAAAATTAATATATGTACCCATGTTATTTCACAAAAATAAGGACGAAAAATAAGGTGATTTCTATTTATTTAAAAAAAAATAACATTATTTTCTGCACGATCGTTTTTAATTACACTTCAATTAAAATAATTTAATTTCTAGTAAATAAACGAAATGTCTAAATACAAATATCATATTTGACAAATTGGACCTGCCACGAAATATAAACGTGACTTTTGACTTTTCGTTTATTTAGTAGAAATGAAATTATTTTAATTGAAGTGTAATTTAATACGATTGTGCAAAAAACAGTACAAGCATCACGAACTAAGGGTTAACCGGTCTCCGGTAAACGTCCGTTACCGTTCTTATGATACTTAATATACTATTATTTCCACACTACTGAATAATATATATCTACCATATATTAGGTAAGTAACTAGATTACTTGACAAAAATAAAGTCGGATCTTTCATATGAGCCACCGGCTCGGCTCGGTGGCGCAGTGCTTAGGTTCACCCGACCACTCATCTACCACGACGTTGCGCGCCGTGGTGGTGTGGTCGGCTCTAAATTGGGCCTCGACTGAGGCGCATTATTGTAAACTAAAACTTATAATAAATTTGTTTTGAATTGAAATTGAATGCTAGGTTTGCGACCACAGAGTCCCGGGTTCGAATCCTGGCTAGGGTATGGATGTATAGTGGCGTTTTTCACGTGTTACCGAGATGGTAGCAGTGAGCTAGACTGCGGTTGTGTGAGAGACAACACGGTCTAGTCGCTCTCCTCTCCTGAGTTCGAGTCTCAGCTGCGGCCGATGGCAATGTCGCAGGGAACGGGTGTTGTGATGTTGTCTATGTGTGAGTGTCTGTCCTGGTAGAGTGGAAGATCAGCTTACGGCTGAACTCCGCCAGGACATTAATGTAAATAAGGCTAATAAAAAAAAAAACTTTTTTAAAATTAGCTTTTCCTGGATAATTACGCCCTTCTCTAAAGCATACTTTAAAATAATGTTTGAAATTATTTTCTTCAGACTCATTATAGTGCAAGTTTTTATCAATAGTTTTTACTCAATAAGATATTTATGCAAAAGTCTTTTCATCCTCTTTGGCATCCTTAAAGGTATCAAATAAACCACCCTTTATGATATTTCAACAGTTCTTGACGCTTGAAATTTAGCAGCTTCATCAGAAAATTTTAAAACTTTTTGCTTCTAGCTTAAAAAAAATTAAATACTCTGACATGCATAAAAATAAGCTGTTTTCTTCCATATGTGTTACGCTTCTCTCAAAATTATTCAGATTAAAAGTAATGTAAACTAAATGAATGGCAATAACAAAGAAGATGGGAAATATTTAATAAAAATAAAGTAGAGGGGATTTGGACTCGCCCCTTTAAAAGGGAGTAACTTTCCAGGGAGTGCTAGTTTTGGAAAAGTTAATACTAGAAACTTTCCTTAATTTTTGTCAAGAAATCTACTTACAAATATCTACAACATTTTAGTTAATACCCTGTTCAGGTGTAGTTAAAATCACCAAAGTTTTATAATACTAATTATATTTACAATTATTTTTGCTGCTGAACGCATGGAAAAGAATGACAGTCTATATAATCTTAGTGAAGTAATAAAGTAAAATGTATCAATACATTTTTTGTTAAATAACAACAGTTTTTTTGTCATCTTATAGCAGATATAAATATTATTCAGTTACCAGTCCAGTTCTAAGCCATCCATTAGATAAACACAATTAACATAAAATATTTAATTATCATTGCCACAAATTATTGCCACAGCAAAAATATTACAGATACAAACACATTAGTCGGCTGCATAATATTTACCAAGCAGATGTACAGTGTTGCCAAGATTCGGGGATTCGTATAATGCATCGAATGAATAGGGCATTGTAAAATGCGTCAAATACATTCACTGTATATATCGCTTATACACCGACAACTGTAGTGCCATCTGAACATCAATTCATTCCACTACATCGTGTATGTTTTGAGAGAAAGGAAGTGCAATTTGACGCCCTGGCAAAATTTTGCCAATTGGCGGGATTTGTTGAGAATAACATAGTCTAGAATTTATGTAAGACGGGCTTCGTATGTGTGTTGTGGGCTTCGAGTAAGTGGCAGAATATGCTGTTTTTGGGCTTCGTATTGAGGCTTCATATGTATCTATATCTAATATATAAAAATCTCGTGTCACAGTGTTTGTTATCGAACTCCTCCGAAACGGCTTGACCGATTTTCATGAAATTTTTGGTGTATATTTGGTAGGTCTGAGAATAGGTCATAGGCTATTTTTTAGACCCCTAGATGATAAAGGTGGCCCTATCCAGAAATTTTCTTTTTATTTTTTGGACAAAAATTTATAATTTATATGGCAAAACAACGTTTGCTGGGTCAGCTAGTATATACAACGTGATCTACCAAGAAATGCGGAAAATAAAATGCAAAATTTTAGAGGATTCTGAGGTAATTTAGTATATTCTAACATCGAATTAATAAATCCTTTAATTTACCCAACAAATCCCAACATCCCACCCAAAAGAGTATTCCCTACCCAAACAATCTACGAATCCCTTGTGTTATTACGTAATCAACAATAGTATAAAAATATTATATTTCATTACTAGTTTCTTTTTTTTTTTTTGTAAAAACCTTATAAACATAAGATGTGTTATATTTGTTTTAAATTAATTAAGGTAAAAAAGAATCAGTACTTTGAACAAAAAATTGATGATTGTAGTGGTAACTCTAAACTAATGTGGAAGACTTTAAAAACTTTGATTAAACCAAAACAAGATCCATTTATTGCAAGTAATATTCATTTTGAAATAAATAATTCTTTAATTATATCAAATACAAATGTGGATATCGCATCAAATTTTAACAAATATTTTATAGAAAGTATAGTTGAAATAATTGAATCCATCCCTGATACACTCCAATGGTCACCTCTTGATAATACAGTAGTACAATCAAATTTTAATAATTTCTCACTGCTATCATTGAGTGAACTTCGTTCTATTATTTCCTCTCTAGACAACAAAACTAACAGCCTCATTTTGAATTCAAATATTTTAAAGAGAATTTTTCAAGTTATTGGACACGTTATCCTTCATTTTATCAATACCAGTTTGTCTAAAGGTCAATTTCCCGAACAATTAAAAACTAGCATTATTGTCCCAGTTGCGAAAATTGAAAACTGAAATTATGCCTGCAATTTTCGACCCATAAACACATTGCCCCCTCTGGAGAAGGTATTGGAATTAGCTGTATACCACCAACTAGTTGCTTATTTTAATAACAATAACATAATCATAGGTAATCAATCTGGTTTTAGGCCAAAACACTCCTGTGAAACTGCATTACAGCTAACAATTGCAAATTGGAACAATGATATAGATAATAACAAGTATGTGGTTGCAGTATTTTTAGATTTTAAGAGGGCATTTGAGACAATAGATAGAAATATTCTAATTGAAAAACTTAAGAATTATGGAATTGGGGGATCCGTTCTAGAGTGGATTAAATCATATCTAAGTAATCGATTTCAGTGTACAAAAGTTAATAATGTAACATCGAACTATCTGCAAATTAACACAGGAGTTCCTCAGGAAGAGTTCCTCTTTATTATATATCTTAATGACATAAACCTAGCAATCGATTGTGACTTTGTTAACTTATTTGCTGATGATACACTGATTTCGATTACGGATACTAACATTGATGTTGCCGTGAGTAAGATGAATAGTGAACTTGATAAACTTTCAAAATATCTAAATAGTAATAAATTAAAATTAAATATTAACAAAACCAAAGCAATGATTTGTGCAAAAAAATATAATTACACTAAATTGAATACAAATAATATTAATATTTCTTTTAACAATGATAAATTAGAATTGGTTACCGAGATTAAATACTTAGGTTTTATTATTAGCAATGACTTAAGTTTAAAGAGTCATTTTATGTATGTACAAAAGAAAATATCAAAAAAACTATTCTTTTTCTCACGTGTATCGCAAATTGTATCGGTTGCAACAAGTATAACTATTTACAAGTCAATAATCCAACCTCACTTTGACTATTGTGCAAGTATTTTAAACTTCTTGGATAATAATAGTATTGCTATATTACAAAAACTGCAAAATAGAGGAATGAGGATCATTTTAAAATGCAACAGATATACTCCTATTAAAACAATGCTAAATGTACTCGATTGGCTAAATGTGAAACAACAATTTTCATATATAAGATCCTAAATAATGTATTACCGTCTTACTTTAACAAATATGTCGTTTTTAATAATCATGTTCACAATCATCTAACACGGTCAAATGATCAACTACGCATTGAAAGAAAAAACTGTACCAAATATATGCACACATTATTTTATGATGGTTTTCAGGAATATAATATGCTACCAAAAACTATTAAAGAATGTAATAGTCTAAATTTATTTAAAAATCATTTATTGCAATACCTTAAAGGCGATGATCAAACTTTATAAATATATTTCTGTTATATATCAATCCTGTATTGTATTGTAATTTCTTAGTTTTTTTTTTGTCTATTGTTTTATACATCTTGATTTTAAGCTGTTTTATGAGTCTGTATATGTATATTAGGTTATCCTATTTCAATAAACATTATTATTATTATTAATAAGTATTGTAAATATAATATAATGTACACAGTTTGGAAGACTCAGGTCGTTAGCCAATTGGAATTTCCAATAAAGCTTTCTACTACTACTAGTATATTAAATTATTAGTCAATTTGCGAAGATACACTACTGATGTTGAGTAAGTCCTGACTAGAGATGGGCGCGTGAGTCGATTTTGACTCACGCTCACGACTTTAAACCTTTAGCTCACGCACACTCACGCACGCTCACGCACGGGATCTTTTGACTCACGCACACTCACGAAATCTTCCGTGATTTGGTACCTTAAATGTACACGCTCACGCCGTGACACGGCGTGACACGGTGAAATTCACGTCACGTGCCCATCTCTGGACCAGAGTGACCAGACCAGGCCAGGAGGGCTAGGCGACTGGCGAATGCAATAGAGAGAGATTGCAATTACGCAGTTTGATTTGAATGTTGCGTCATTCATCCTGTCTCCTGTCTTTTTCCCTCCCTTCTCGCGCTCGTGTTCCGTCTTCCATCTATCGCTTCGCTTCTTATTCTTGTCACGACACGACAGGTTGAGGTTTTAAAGCAGAGATGGGGCGTCGTGTCACGGCGTGAATATTATCTCACGCACGCTCACGCGCGGGATTTTTTGATTCACGCACACTCACGAAATCTTCTGTGATTTGGTACATTAAATGTACACGCTCACGCCGTGATACGGCGTGACACGGTGAAATTCACGTCACGTGCCCATCTCTAGTCCTGACCTACTTCTGAAGAGGTCGACGAACTTACTGGTGACAGAACGTATTCGAGTTGTTTACATTTCCTTAATTGGCATAAATAGTGAAGCCGGCCGGCGAGATAAAAAAACACGGTCTAACACGATCCAGCGGCAGGTAGCCAACATTGTTGGTACGCTTTGAAGATAATTGGAATTCCAGCGGACCAATTCACTTTTACGAATGAGTTCAAAGCATGCCAACAAGGCTGGCTCCGTGCCGCTGGATCGTGTGTAGACCCCTAGACAGCCACGTTTTTTGCTTCCGATCAAACAATTGTTATACGGCCGTATCATTGACCAGTTTAACTAAATATCTCGTATATCTGCTTGTCATTTCAGCATGAGATCAATGTCTTCAATTTATTTCGGTATTTTTGTAGTGTGATTTGATTAAAACCAAAAAGTCACTTCTATCTTATCCAGCTTTGCTGTCAGTAGTGTCAATTCCAAGTCTGATAAAGTGATATGGTTGTACCGCGTTACGTTAGATTAGTTGAAGTCATTGGCGGCGCATTCCTACAAAAAAATAAGGTAATTTTTTTGGTCATTTTTTAAAAATTTTTCATTTTTTTTACTCCTATCGGTGGGCACAACCTACTGTTAAGCTGATATTATGACAGTTATGCGTAACTCTAAGAACGATCCTGGTTCCCGCCGAAACTCCACGCCATCCACACGGATTCCGAAGATATATCCAGATCTCTAAAATTTAAGTGGACGCAGTAATATTACCATCATATACAAAAATGTATAATTTTAGTTCAAAGGAATTCCTGCAGAGGCGTACCAAACATATACGAATCCGTATGTTATCTGTATATTTCACAAATATTATTGCGACCGGCTATTGGCAACGTCGCAAGTGAGCGTTATCGTTGATTTATTTTTAGAAATGCTGATTTGATTATATTGTAAATAGGAATTGAATAAAATAATTATAGAGATATTACTATGTGCTGGTGAATTGTTGCGTCCGAATAGTTTTTTTTTTATGTTTAACTAACAACTCTCTATTGCAAATTGGAAATTTATTTAAATTATTTTTTATGCATTCTTCCGTAACGTTTTAGAAAATTGTGTCTGTATATAAGTTCCATTTAGGAATACTATGTATAGTTCCGCAACAGAAATGGCACATTGCACATGGCACGAAAATTTTAAATTAATAGTTTTCTTCTTCCACAAACGCACGTTTCACCTACCAAGTTTGCATCATCTGGAAAAGATTAAAATTGAACTTCGTCTCGAAATGATGCCAACTTGGTTGGCGAAATGTGTGCATCGAGTGTTTCTATAGTGTTTATGAAAATACGCATTATGAGATTACTTCCACATCCAGTGAAAGTATAGTAATGCAAAAAAAATAGAAAATTTTTATTGTTCAAATAGGCTTAGAATATCATGAAATGTCGAGATTTTAAGTTTGAGCAAAAAAAATTTTCTGTCTGTCGGACTGTCTGTAATTTTACTTTCACATCCAGTGGAAGTATAGTAACGACAAAAAAAATTTAAAAAAACTTTTATTGCCCATATAGGCTTAAAATGTCATGAAACGTCGAGATTTTAAGTTTGAGCAAAAAAAAATTTCTGTCTGTCGGTCTGTCTGTCTGTCGTCTGTCGGTCTGTCTGTAACTTTTTTTGTGCGCACGATTACTCTGGAACCGTTTAAGATATTGACTTGAAATTTGGTACACGTATTTATTTTAACGAGATCTGGAACTAGATTTTATTTTCATCTTATTGCGTTGAAGGGTTGGGGGTAAATAGGTAAATCAAGCAGGTAAGAGTCCATAAAATTGATATTTAGTAGGTATATATAAAAGAAGTTAAGGCCTCAAAAATTTTTTGGCATTAGCCACTCCCATTACTACTCCCACCCCTTTGTTAAAGGGGGTGAAAAAAATAAAATTGTAATTTCTCGTGTATACAAGAACCTAAAGCCTCAATTTTTTTTTACTTCAGTCACCCACACTACCAACCCTCTACCACCACCCCCACGTCCACTACCGATGTGGCATATCGTTTTATAGGTTTTTGGGGTAGAAGATTTCAAATATTATGTTGTTAAAGTTACTTCGAATAGTATGGATGCGCAGTGGCTTTGCTCGATTAGTATGGATGTGCAGTAGGTTTCCCCGAGTATTATGGATGCGCAGTGGCTTTCCTCGAGTATTTTGGATGCGCAGTGACTTTTCTCGAGTATTATACATTGCAGTAGGTTACCTCAAGTAGTACGAATGCGCAGCGGGTTACTTTAAGTAGTATGGATGCACAGTTTCTTTCCTCGAGTACAATGGATGCGCAGTGAGTTACCACGAGTAGTATGGATGCGCAGTGGCTTTTCTCGAGTACTATAGATGCGCAGTAGGTTACCTCAAGTGGTATGGATGCGCAGTGGGTTTCCTCGAGTAAAATGGATGAGCAGTGGGTTACTTCAAGAAGTATGAATGCGCAGTGGCTTTCCTCGAGTAAATTGGATGCACAGTGGGTTACCTTGAGTAGTGTGGATGCGTAGTAGGTTTCTTTGGAGAAAATGCTTGAAGTAGAGGCTTTACTTCTATCGTGTAGTTCATGGCACACAACGATTTTTTATATCTTTGTCATGCCATTTGTCATCCCTATTACCAATGTGGCAAATAATTTTATGGGTTTTTGGGGTACATGATTTCAAATATTAAAGTTCCATAAACAATTATTTCTACATAGTGGAGTGCAAATATAGTATTTTCGTTCTAAGAGACTTGGATGTGGAAGTAGTGATTCCTTGTTTAACATTGTTTTTACTTCCACATCCAGTGGAAGTATAGTAACGACAATAAAAGTTTAAAAAACTTTTATTATTCAAATGGGTTTAAAATGTCATGAAACGTCCAGATTTTAAGTTTGAGCGAAAAAGAAATCTGTTTGTCGGTCTGTCTGTAACTTTTTTTGTGCACATGTTTACTCTGGAACTGTTTAAGATATTGACTTGAAATTTGGTACACATAAGTACTTTAACGAGATCTGGAACTAGATTATATTTTCATCTTGTTCTGTTGGGGGGTAAATTGGGGTAAATTTGGGGTAAATTTGGGGTAAATGGGTAAATCAAGCAGGTAAGAGTCCATAAAATTGGTATTTAGTATATACAAGAGAAGCTAAGGTCTCAAAAAAATTTTTGGCATTAGCCACCCCCATTACCACTCACACCCCATTATTAAAGGGAATGAAAAAAAAATATGATTTAGTGTATGAACAAGAACCAGAAACCTCTAAATATTTTTTTACTTCATCCATCCCCACTACCCTTATCACCACCCCCACCCCCACTACCGATGTGGGGTATCATTTTATGGGTTTTTGGGGTAGAAGATTTCAAATATTATATTATTAAAGTTTCATAAACAATTATTTCCACATACAAAATTTTTTCGTTCTGAGTGACTTGGATAGAGAATCTGGATGTGGAAGTAGTGATTCCTTGGGCAGCGGTTTTTTTTTGTTGTAAGTAGGTCGTATCTTGAGATCAGGTTTTAACACTCAAAATTTGGCACCTGAGCGCTGCGCGTGATAAGTTTTGATATTTCAAATGTCCTCGTGTCTAAGCCTACATTGTCTCTACTATCTACAGCTCTAGTGGTCTGGATATTCAAGACCTCTTATCACATAACCTGATGCTTCCATTGTAGATCTTATCATTACTGAAAACATAACTTCAAAACAACAAAAAGCAAATGAGGACTATATATTTTTAAAGAATCTTTAAAATTTATTCGTTCATTACTTTTAAGGACATATTATTGCAGTTATTTATTGTTTTGGAAATTTTAGTTATAAACAAATTCAGGTAACTCTAGTTTTTTTATGAAAACAAAAACGGTAAACGTTTAAGTCACTTATATATAAACAAATCGATATTCCTTCTTGAAATTTGGGCTGGTTATTCTTCAATGCTTATTATTTTGTTTCTGATATTTTAAGATAATCCAAAGCTACAATTGGGTTGTTGACGAATTTTCAAAAATTGTGAAATATGTTGGTGGAGGCTAATTCAGTTATATATTTAATTTGGAAGACAAATTCTAAGCGCAACATATTAAAAAAAATTATTAAAGTTCGACTATTTGAATGTATCAGGAAAACGGAAGTGACATCATAACGGCAGTTAGATGTGAAGTTATATGCAGAACAGAAGAAGAGGAACAAGTTGGCATTGTTGGCAATAAAGAAAATAACCTCAAATTGAATTTGACATTTAATTAGAAGTTTTTAGCGTTTGGTATTTATTTTCTTTCAAAATGGCTGAGGCAGGATTTAAAAAGCCAATTCTGATATTTTACCTTCTATAGATATATTTATGGTCAGCGAATTTTAAAAAACAGATGATCGTTTTAGCATTGCAAAGGTTAGAGGTGCAAAAGCCGCGAGGTACGTTACAGCTATAGTTTTGATTATAAATATTAGAAAAACAGTTAACCATTCATTTTTACGTTCACCATTCGTTACTGGAACATTGAAGAAAAGTTTTTTCGGTGAATTGGTGGTATTATTTACACAGTATGGCACAAGACACCACTTAAACTTAGATTTATTCATAACTTTATGCCGCTAAAATAAACCGAAATGTAACCTAGAAACGTCAATTGAATTTGACATTACATTTGTTCACACAGTCTGAACTACTGCACCAGTGTAGATAATAGTTGGAGAGCGAGTGAGACTATACATAACTTGAAGAGCACTGGTGCATATAGTGTGAGGTTTTTGAACAAACTTATTAAATATTCGCGAAAATCAAACAAATTAACCCAGTAGGGATTTACCTTCGATACACACAAATTCACCAATATGTCACAGCGATTTATATATCATGACAAATTTCCGCTGTTACTTAATGTATAAACATTTCCTTATACGTGAATTCCTTTGTATCGAAGGTAAATCTCTACTGGGTTCATTTGTTTGATTTTCGCGAATAGTGTCAAATTCAATTGACGTTATTCTCTTTTTTTCTCTATCGCTATCAATAGTTTATAACCTCGTATCCTTTTTTCATCATTTAATAACTAACTTCTCTGCAGACTGCCATTATGTTGTCACCTCCATTTTAAATGCATGTATTTTTCAAATTGATATTGTAATATTATAAGACTTTATTTTCAACTTTTACATGTTTCCAATGATTTTTCATGAAGAAATGTTATTGTTAAACACAGATTCGATTAAAATTTTAACTTAGTGCAACAACGCAATTGTTAAATAACATCGAATAAAGCGGCTTTGAGAACATAATGCACATTTTCAATTTTTTATAACTTTTAATTTGTCACGAAAATGGTAAACCAACCTAATTTGAACATCTTGTAAACAGCTTTGAAAAACTTTTAATATCACTGAAACAATAAAAAAAAATATTTCGCGAGCAGGATTTGAACCCGAGACGTCCACATCCTGAATAAAAAGCACTGGTAAGCAAGCAAGCAATAACAAGTTTATTAATATTAAGGGTACAGATATGTACCTCCCCGCAATATGTATTTATATATAAAAATCGCTAGTTGCCTTACCCACTTGGCTATCTAGCGACTAAAGTCAGGTTTGTAAAAACATAATATAACATTTAGATACATTTGGTAATTTTCGGATCTCTAACAAAATCGATAAAGACCCCGCTTTCGGGCCTCTATACAGTAACTTTTAACAATTGTAGCTTTGGATTATTTTCAAGTAGCAGAAACAAAATAATAGACAGAGAATTAACAGTCCAAATTTTAATAAGAAATATTTGTTCATTGATAAGTGACCTAAATGTAAAAACTAACATCTCTCACCTCCAAATGCAAGAAGTAGAGCATTAATCTTTTTTTTTAAGTTGGATTTTTTAATCTACTTTCATTATCCCTTTACCGTTTTTGATTTCATAAAAAAAACAGAGAGTTATTTCAATTTGTTTATAACTACAATTTCTAAAATTGTAAACAACTGCAATAACAGGGGTTAAAATTTTGAAAAAAAAAATGTCTTCGTGATCTATAAAAAGTTACAATTTGAGCCATCTACACATTTCTTGGTTTTGATGACAGGATTTCACAAGGGTGCAAAGTTTTAGCAACAATTATATACTTGATCCGTTTTAATGATCATTTTGATTTGAAATATTAAGTGATTATTGTACTTAATAAGGTCCAAAATTTCATTGATTATCCATTTTTTTTTTGAAAGAACAATGATTTGTTTAGAAACGCATAATTTTGTAGTATTCATTTTTTTTTTAAATAATAATAACAATTGGTATGAATTATAGTTTATGTATTTTTATTCTACAGCTCATAACGAACATTTTCCTTCTTTTTGTTGTTTTCCATAGCACTTATAGATTTCGAGATATTCAAAGAAAGCCGATGGAAACACGGTCTAAAAAATTAAATTGTTTAAATAAACAATACGCCGGCGCTGACCTCGCAGAAACTGCAAAACTGAACTGTGAACTTAAGTTGATCCCCTGAACATGTTAAAACAAAAAAACTGCCCTGACCAGACAATTTACCTTGCGAATTTTTTAGTCCTACTTTGACTCCAGTATAACTTAAACCTTTTTTTGATTATGTGCAAACTGTTGCCACTTAGGAGTGATGAAAAGTCATCATTATTAAGTACATGGTGTGGTTTTTACAGATCTTGTTTCAGGAAAAATCGATTCAGTAGTTGATTGCAGGGTTTGTAACTCTCGCATTTTGAAAGGTATTTAGTCTGAATAGTAATTATTATGTAGTCTCATTAATAATTATTGAATGGGTGTTTCCACTGTTTTGATTTCAGTTTGGCAACAACGCACAGATGCAATAATGTACAATATACGGCCAAGTTGAGTTGACATAGTACCGCACGTGAACGGAATTGGTAATGTGCACGAAATGAACAAACAACAAATATAAAAAGTTGGATTCCTGTAAATTTGAGTGAGCGCACTGACACGAAAACTACCCTATCAACCAACATTCTCATCACTGCAAAGGTTATCACTATGTTTTCTAGTGGACGCAACAGCGTTGAATAATTGTCAAGGTCTATCAGCGGTAGGTGTCTTGCTCAGCAGGTTACTCGCCATAGGTTTCTGCTTGGGTTTGGTGCTAATGCAAACTTCGCAACGTCTAATAAAATTTGCCACATCAGCCTTCAACTTTGGCCAGTAGTATGTCCACTACAAGGATCTGAATGCGTTTCCCTTTAGGCAAAACTAACTTCCAGCGAACCTGGGATTCCAACAATTCCGGGTAGTTCCCCCTCACATACTTATACAACTGGGAATCATTTTGCACCCGCCATAACGGATAACACAGTGGAGACTTCCGGACCCAATCTAACATCGATAAGTACCATTTATCAGTGATCTTATCAACCGGACTATCTGACGAGGATGGTTCTTCCAACGTGTCCACCAAGATGGGAACGGCACGGGACAAAAAATCGGGTACGGTGTGACTCGACCCTCGAAGAGCCCATCTGGCCAATCGACCTTGAGGGTCTTTTAGTTGGTGCAACCACAACAACGAGTGACAATCGGTTATGATCTTGAAGTGAAAGCCTTCTAGGTAATGCCGTAGCTTCTCCACTGCCCAAATTACTGCAATACATTTTCTCTCGACCGAGCTATATTTACGCTCCTGATTGGTCAAAGAACGGGACAAATAACAGATCACCTTTTCCCCGTCGTCGAAATGCTGTAAAAGTACAGCCCCGATCCCGAATGCGGAAGCATCCGTCTGGACAAGGAAGGTGCGCTCGAAATCAGGACAGATAAGTATGGGTGTCGTGACCAAGTATTCTTTGAGAAGTTTAAAGGACCTCTCATACTCAGGTGATCAACACCAACTAACATTCTTCTTCGTGAGACTCGTCAAAGGAGCTACGATAGTGGAAAACTGCGGTACAAACCTACGGTACCATGAGGCTGTGCCTATAAAACGACGGATCTCTTTAACATTTTTTGGAGAAGGTATGTTCAGAATCGACTTTACTTTCGCGAGGTCAGGACGTAAATCAAACTTGTCAACCACATATCCTAAATACTTGAGTTCGGGGCGACAGAATTGGCACTTATCAAAACTAACCATTAACCCAGCGGAATGTAAGCGATCAAAAACCTTCCCTAACATTTCCAAATGGCAATCAAAATCCTTCGACACGACCACAATGTCGTCTAGATAGACTAGGACTGATGGCTGCAAATCAGCACCAAGCACGGAATCGATGAGGCGCTGCCAAGTCGCCGGCGCCTTCGACAAACTGAAAGGCATAACCCGAAATCTGAAGAGACCATTAGGGATGGTGAATGCAGTAAAGTCTTTGGAAGATTCCGCAATAGGCACTTGCCAGTACGCACTCTTAATATCCAGAGAACTTAGGTAATTGGCATCTCTCAGCTGGTCTAATATGGAAGAAATCAACGGAAGCCAGTAGGCATCTTTCTTAGTGATAGCATTAGGCCGTCGATAATCCACACAAAAACGATAAGTTTGGTCCTTTTTCTGAACTAAACATATAGGTGAAGACCAAGGGCTTTTACACAGCTCAATTATACCGGCTTCCAGCATTTTCTTAATTTATCAGTTTCTGTTTAGCAGGCGAAACGGGGTAGTACCTCTGTTTGATAGGCTTGGTACCAGGTAGCAACTCAATCTCATGCGAGACAAGGTGTGTACGACCGAAGGCAGTACCCATCAGTTTTCGATTATCATCCACCAACCTATCCAGAGCTAGTTTTTGCGACATACTGAGAGAAGTTTCATCCAACACACTATTCACCTCAACGAGTGGTTCCTGCTCAGAAAAATGCCAAACATTCCGTCTCAAATCAGGGATTATATTCATAGAGATCCAAAAATCTACTCCAAGAATCAATTTATGCGGCAACTCCGGAATTATCAGGACATCCACAACACGAACTTTATCCCCCAAACAAATTGGAGCGGAGACATAACCTATACTGGAACAAACCTGCCCATTAGCCACTCTGCACTCATTGACAGATGGCTTCAGCTGCAGTCCAATCTGCTGGAAAACCTCATAACCAGATGGTCCTACTAATGTCCTCGAAGCGCCTGAGTCTAACAAACCCATCATAGGGAAACCTAACACCGAAATTTTTAAATAAGGGCGTTGGTCCCCCACTACATGAGAAAGGACATAATCTAAGAAAATTTGTTGCTTCAGGTCAGCAACAACATTGGTCGACTCACCAACAACGGGAGAAACTGTTCGACCAGCTAGCGTCTCCCTGAACGATTTCCCGCACGGAAACACTTGGGACAAGTCCTAATGGTGACATCTACCTTCCCGCATTTAAAACAAAACTTGTTCCTTGGAATTTGACACTCTCGAAATCCATGACCCTCTTGACCACAGTAAAACACTTGATCGGCGATTGTCGAACTTCGTCTACGACGAGGCTAGAACGGGAGGTGGAACGAGAAGAAGAAGAAGCATTAGAAGTAGACGCATAGGCCAACTCAGGAATGAGAGACTTTGATTTAGATGGAGGAGGAACATACGACTTCACAAGTTCTTGCTTAGCGTCAAGCTTACAGCAAACTTGCAGAAGTTGCGTGACAGAAGTTATTTCTGCAAACGCTAGGAAAGGGTGGTAGTATGGGTCTATTCGTTCCAAAATAATTTCCAGCTGAGTTTCCTCGGCCACCGGGGCGCGCATTTTATTAAACAATCCCTTGATACTAGCGATATACAACCCGATGCTCTCTCGACTACCCTGCGTACGACGCTTTATCTCCTCGAATAAGTCGCGATCGAAGGTCTCAGGCATAAACTTGTTCTCTCATTAACTCAATTAAGATTCGTAGCAGTGGCGCCCAACGTTATAGTGTAGTTCTCAGGGGGTGCCATGCGCCACCCCCAATTAATTAATTTCTTTATAAATTTTTTTTTGTGATTATTTGGAGTGTTTTTTTTTTTTTTTGTTGGTTTGCATTACAAATAATGACCTGACACATAGTAACTTAACTTTGGGTGATACTCATCAGACGGTAGTTAATTTGTCTTGGCGTAATCGCTTCGCTTTTTTTGGAAGGGGGTGACTTCGTGACTTCCGTTTGATTTTTTTTTGTACAGAGGCGCTACTATTTCATGAGTGATTTTGACCTCTTTGCAGGTTATTAAGTGCTTTTTAACTTGTAAAAAATTGTTTTTGCGTATAGACGCCTACCGACGCTCAGCGTCGTTTTGCTAATTCAGCTGATTTTGTCCCTTTTTGCACGCTATTAAGTGCTTTTAACTTGTAAAAATTGTTTTTGCGTATAGAGGCCTACCGACACCCAGCGTCGTTTTGCTAATTTAGCCAATTTTGTCCCTTTTGCAAGCTATTAAGTGCTTTTAACTTGTAAAAATTGTTTTTGCGTATAGACGCCTACCGACGACCAGCGTCGTTTTGCTAATTTAGCCGATTTTGTCCCTTTTGCAAGCTATTCAGTGCTTTTAACTTGTAAAAATTGTTTTTGCGTATAGACGCCTACCGACGCCCAGCGTCGTTTTGCTAATTTAGCCGATTTTGTCCCTTTTGCAAGCTATTAGGTGCTTTTAACTTGTAAAAATTGCTTTTGCGTATAGACGCCTACCGACGCCCAGCGTCGTTTTGCTAATTTAGCCGATTTTGTCCCTTTTGCAAGCTATTAGGTGCTTTTACTTGTAAAAATTGTTTTTGCGTATAGAGGCCTACCGACGCCCAGTGTCGTTTTGCTAATTTAGCCGATTTTGTCCCTTTTGCAAGCTATTAGGTGCTTTTAACTTGTAAAAATTGCTTTTGCGTATAGACGCCTACCGACGCCCAGCGTCGTTTTGCTAATTTAGCCGATTTTGTCCCTTTTGCAAGCTATTAGGTGCTTTTACTTGTAAAAATTGTTTTTGCGTATAGAGGCCTACCGACGCCCAGCGTCGTTTTGCTAATTTAGCCGATTTTGTCCCTTTTGCAAGCTATTAAGTGCTTTTAACTCGTAAAAAATTGTTTTTGCGTATAGACACCTACCGAATCCCAGCGTCGTTTTGCTAATTTAGTCGATTTTGTCCCTTTTGCAAGGGGAGGAATTAAAAAAGTTGCCTTGCAGAAGGAAGAAATGAGAAAGCAAGCCGGAAACAGTGTAGATGTTCATTTTGTAAAAAGGAATAAGCATAGCCAATCACAGAACGCCAGGGTTGAAAGGTATTCTGCGCAAGATCAGGTGCGTCAGGTCCAGCAGAAACGGAAGCCATCGAGCCGTCAAATGTCATAAAGGGGGCGGAGTTATCAACTGTCATATGGAGCGTCAAATTCAGATGAGGTTAGGAGACAAGAAAACGTCCAAAGATGCCATACCTGTGGGAAAAGTCACTGTCAACCATGCAAATACAGGAGTTACATCTGTGATTCCTGTCATAAGAGTGGTCATTTATCCAGAGCCTGTCCGAAGAGGAAGATGCACTTTGTGGAAACGGAAGAAGGAAACAAAAGGTATGAGATGAATGAAACGAGCGGATCAAAGAGGTCATTTGATTGCTCAGGTGAGCCACTCGAAGATCCAATGTTTGTTACTCAGTCAAACAAAAAAAAATGAAAATAATTTTAAAATACATAGATAGATAAATAGTTTATTCATGTTCATCTCAAAATACATAAAAATGTTTACACACGTCAAATATACAAGTAGGTACTAAAACATCTAGATAAATATGGTAGAATAATAAAAATGTATACTACAAGGACAGGGTGTAAGTTGACAAATAAAATTAATACAAAACAGGTAAGTACAGAAACAATGTATGTGCTTAAAAACATGGATACATGGACATGTTTAGAGAGTCGCCCTAGTGTATATAAAATTATGTTAAATCAGATTAAAGTCGCTAGATAAGAATTCATCTGTGGTGTAGAAAGCGCCGTTAAGTAGATAATTTTTTTATTTTCTCTTTAAATTGAATTTCATTTAAGGCCCTTACCTGAAGAGGTAAAGCATTAAAAAACTGTATTCCTAGATAACCAGTGCCATCTCTGGTTCTACTTAGTCGTAGGAAATTATTGTTTAGATTATCATTAATTCTCGTGTTATAACAATGAACCTGACTTCTGGTTCTAAATGAATCCTGATTTTATATATATATATATATATATATATATATATATATATAAAATACATAAAAATGTTTACACACGTCAAATATACAAGTAGGTACTAAAACATCTAGATAAATATGGTAGAATAATAAAAATGTATACTACAAGGACAGGGTGTAAGTTGACAAATAAAATTAATACAAAACAGGTAAGTACAGAAACAATGTATGTGCTTAAAAACATGGATACATGGACATGTTTAGAGAGTCGCCCTAGTGTATATAAAATTATGTTAAATCAGATTAAAGTCGCTAGATAAGAATTCATCTGTGGTGTAGAAAGCGCCGTTAAGTAGATAATTTTTTTATTTTCTCTTTAAATTGAATTTCATTTAAGGCCCTTACCTGAAGAGGTAAAGCATTAAAAAACTGTATTCCTAGATAACCAGTGCCATCTCTGGTTCTACTTAGTCGTAGGAAATTATTGTTTAGATTATCATTAATTCTCGTGTTATAACAATGAACCTGACTTCTGGTTCTAAATGAATCCTGATTTTATATATATATATATATATATATATATATATATATAAAAAAAATCAGGATTCATTTAGAACCAGAAGTCAGGTTCATTGTTATAACACGAGAATTAATGATAATCTAAACAATAATTTCCTACGACTAAGTAGAACCAGAGATGGCACTGGTTATCTAGGAATACAGTTTTTTAATGCTTTACCTCTTCAGGTAAGGGCCTTAAATGAAATTCAATTTAAAGAGAAAATAAAAAAAATATCTACTTAACGGCGCTTTCTACACCACAGATGAATTCTTATCTAGCGACTTTAATCTGATTTAACATAATTTTATATACACTAGGGCGACTCTCTAAACATGTCCATGTATCCACGTTTTTAAGCACATACATTGTTTCTGTACTTACCTGTTTTGTATTAATTTTATTTGTCAACTTACACCCTGTCCTTGTAGTATACATTTTTATTATTCTACCATATTTATCTAGATGTTTTAGTACCTACTTGTATATTTGACGTGTGTAAACATTTTTATGTTTTTTTGAGATGAACATGAATAAACTATTTATCTATCTATGTATTTTAAAATTATTTTCATTTTTTTTTGTTTGACTGAGTAACAAACATTGGATCTTCGAGTGGCTCACCTGAGCAATCAAATGACCTCTCTGATCCGCTCGTTTCATTCATCTCATACCTTTTGTTTCCTTCTTCCGTTTCCACAAAGTGCATCTTCCTCTTCGGACAGGCTCTGGATAAATGACCACTCTTATGACAGGAATCACAAATGTAACTCCTGTATTTGCATGGTTGACAGTGACTTTTCCCACAGGTATGGCATCTTTGGACGTTTTCTTGTCTCCTAACCTCATCTGAATTTGACGCTCCATATGACAGTTGATAACTCCGCCCCCTTTATGACATTTGACGGCTCGATGGCTTCCGTTTCTGCTGGACCTGACGCACCTGATCTTGCGCAGAATACCTTTCAACCCTGGCGTTCTGTGATTGGCTATGCTTATTCCTTTTTACAAAATGAACGTCTACACTGTTTCCGGCTTGCTTTCTCATTTCTTCCTTCTGCAAGGCAATTTCTTTAATTCCTCCCCTTGCAAAAGGGACAAAATCGACTAAATTAGCAAAACGACGCTGGGATTCGGTAGGCGTCTATACGCAAAAACAATTTTTTACAAGTTAAAAGCACTTAATAGCTTGCAAAAGGGGCAAAATCAGCTGAATTAGCAAAACGACGCTGGGCGTCGGTAGGCGTCTACACGCAAAAACAATTTTTTACGAGTTAAAAGCACTTAATAGCTTGCAAAAGGGACAAAATCGGCTAAATTAGCAAAACGACGCTGGGCGTCGGTAGGCCTCTATACGCAAAAACAATTTTTACAAGTAAAAGCACCTAATAGCTTGCAAAAGGGACAAAATCGGCTAAATTAGCAAAACGACGCTGGGCGTCGGTAGGCGTCTATACGCAAAAGCAATTTTTACAAGTTAAAAGCACCTAATAGATTGCAAAAGGGACAAAATCGGCTAAATTAGCAAAACGACGCTGGGCGTCGGTAGGCGTCTATACGCAAAAACAATTTTTACAAATTAAAAGCACTGAATAGCTTGCAAAAGGGACAAAATCGGCTAAATTAGCAAAACGACGCTGGGCGTCGGTAGGCCTCTATACGCAAAAACAATTGTAACAAGTAAAAGCACCTAATAGCTTGCAAAAGGGACAAAATCGGCTAAATTAGCAAAAGACGCTGGGCGTCGGTAGGCGTCTATACGCTAAAAAGCAATTTTTACAAGTTAAAAGCACTTAATAGCTTGCAAAAGGGACAAAATCGGCTAAATTAGCAAAACGACGCTGGGCGTCGGTAGGCGTCTATACGCAAAAACAATTTTTACAAGTTAAAAGCACTTAATAGCTTGCAAAAGGGACAAAATCGGCTAAATTAGCAAAACGACGCTGGGCGTCGGTAGGCCTCTATACGCAAAAACAATTTTTACAAGTTAAAAGCACCTAATAGCTTGCAAAAGGGACAAAATCGGCTAAATTAGCAAAACGACGCTGGGCGTCGGTAGGCGTCTATACGCAAAAACAATTTTTACAAGTTAAAAGCACTTAATAGCTTGCAAAAGGGACAAAATCGGCTAAATTAGCAAAACGACGCTGGGCGTCGGTAGGCCTCTATACGCAAAAACAATTTTTACAAGTTAAAAGCACCTAATAGCTTGCAAAAGGGACAAAATCGGCTAAATTAGCAAAACGACGCTGGGCGTCGGTAGGCGTCTATACGCAAAAACAATTTTTACAAGTTAAAAGCACTTAATAGCTTGCAAAAGGGACAAAATCGGCTAAATTAGCAAAACGACGCTGGGCGTCGGTAGGCCTCTATACGCAAAAACAATTTTTACAAGTTAAAAGCACCTAATAGCTTGCAAAAGGGACAAAATCGGCTAAATTAGCAAAACGACGCTGAGCGTCGGTAGGCGTCTATACGCAAAAACAATTTTTTACAAGTTAAAAAGCACTTAATAACCTGCAAAGGGGTCAAAATCACTCATGAAATAGTAGCGCCTCTGTACAAAAAAAAATCAAACGGAAGTCACGAAGTCACTCCCTTCCAAAAAAAGCGAAGCGATTACGCCAAGACAAATTAACTACCGTCTGATGAGTATCACCCAAAGTTAAGTTACTATGTGTCAGGTCATTATTTGTAATGCAAACCACCAAAAAAAAAAAACACTCCAAATAATCACAAAAAAAAATTTATAAAGAAATTAATTCATTGGGGGTGGCGCATGGCACCCCATGAGATAACTACACTATAACGTTGGGCACCACTGCTACGAATCTTAATTGAGTTAATGAGAGAACAACTTTATGCCTGAGACCTTCGATCGCGACTTATTCGAGGAGATAAAGCGTCGTACGCAGGGTAGTCGAGAGAGCATCGGGTTGTATATCGCTAGTATCAAGGGATTGTTTAATAAAATGCGCGCCCCGGTGGCCGAGGAAACTCAGCTGGAAATTATTTTGGAACGAATAGACCCATACTACCACCCTTTCCTAGCGTTTGCAGAAATAACTTGTCACGCAACTTCTGCAAGTTTGCTCTAAGCTTGACGCTAAGCAAGAACTTGTGAAGTCGTATGTTCCTCCTCCATCTAAATCAAAGTCTCTCATTCCTGAGTTGGCCTATGCGTCTACTTCTAATGCTTCTTCTTCTTCTCGTTCCACCTCCCGTTCTAGCCTCGTCGTAGACGAAGTTCGACAATCGCCGATCAAGTGTTTTACTGTGGTCAAGAGGGTCATGGATTTCGAGAGTGTCAAATTCCAAGGAACAAGTTTTGTTTTAAATGCGGGAAGGTAGATGTCACCATTAGGACTTGTCCCAAGTGTTCCCGTGCGGGAAATCGTTCAGGGAGACGCTAGCTGGTCGAACAGTTTCTCCCGTTGTTGGTGAGTCGACCAATATTGTTGCTGACCTGAAGCAACAAATTTTCTTAGATTATGTCCTTTCTTATGTAGTGGGGGACCAACGCCCTTATTTAAAAATTTCGGAGTTAGGTTTCCCTATGATGGGTTTGTATATATATATATATATATATATATATATATATATATATATATATATATATATATATATATATATATATATATATATATATATATATATATATATATATATTATGAAATACATAAGTACAAGGTACAGTCATGATTCTCAATTTTTTAAACTGTTCTTTACAGTCATCCCTAAATTTTAATCCGGATATTATTCGTATAACTCTTCTTTGGGCTGAAAATATGTTTGCACAGGTTGTTGCATGCCCCCATACTAGAATCACGTATAAAATTGTAGAGTGGATGAAACTGTGATATGCAGTAATTAAGGTAATTTCGGATACTTTACCAACGAGGTTTCGGAGCAGGCGGGTGTATTTCGACACAACAACTTTGGGTCTAAGATCACACCCAGGAATTTAATAGATTCAGGGTTATTTGCTTCCTCCATGTTATGCAAACTGAATATCATGGTTTCCGTTTTTGATATATTCAGGCATAACTTGTTAGACATAAACCAGTTCTGTGTAGTTGACTGGATTTGCGGTACCTCATTCAACAAGTATCCTAAATTAGAGCTGGGAAGGATCAAACTAGTGTCATCGGCGAATAATATGGCAAGTACATTATCCTGAACTGAAATTGGGAAACCATTAATAAAAATAAGAAAAAGCACAGGTCCCAGTACAGAGCCCTGGGGAACACCATATTTTAACTTTTGTAAGGTGGATTTTCTCCCATTATAAATGACAAATTGCTGTCTATTACTCTATTACTATTACAACTTTATAAGTGCTATACTATGCCCAGAAAGGCCATAGCAATTTAATTTGTTAACAAGCAAATCGTGGGACACGCAGTCGAAGGCTTTTGTGAGATCTAAAAACAAAGAACCGATATATTTCCCTTCTTCTATAGAATATAGAATAGAATAGAATAGAATAGAAAAAATGTTTATTGTGTAATATACAATATACAAATTATACATACACAAAAAGGTGGTGTTCGTAAACACGTTCTTCCACATCACTTGCCATAAAAACATACAAAATACCATACCTAATAGAAACCCTTATCAGCTAATGTGCAAAAAATATTAGCTAACTTCTAATGATTTGTATTGCTTAATTGTTCGCCACAAAGTAGTCTTTTTAAATGTTTCTTAAAACTTACAACAGATCTATCTAGATGAGAGGATTCATATGCTGGGTTATTTAAGAACTGTACTGCTACATATGCAAAACAACATTCAAATTTAGTGGTCCTATGCTGCGGCATTTCATAATTCGTTTGGTTTCTACGTTGCAAGTTGTGTACTTGATGCCTAGGTATTAGATAATTAACCAAATAGTTGGGTTCTCTGCTCAACAAGATCTTGTGATATATAAATAGTAATCTAAACCGCCAACTCATTTTTAAAATATCATTATTATTATAGATATGCGTGATATGCTCGTACTTTTTTATATTAAATGAGAAACGTAAACAAGCGTTCTGAGCCAGCTGAAGCTTATTCTTATATTCTACTGTTAAGAAACTGTAGTACACACTTAGACAATAATCCATATGAGGGTACAACAGAGATTCAACTATCTTATATTTAGTTTTATCTTGTAGTAAAAATTTAAACTTATAAAGTGACTTTAACTTCATGTACAACAATTTTAATTTATTGCTTACATGCAGTTCAAACTTGAGCTCTGAGTCAATAATAACACCTACATTTTTCGTCGCCTCTTTTTGGGGTATCTCTATGTTTTTGATATGTACCGTTGTGAAATTGTAGTTGTAGTACCTGTTTATTGAATGCTTTGTTCCAATAATCAAGAAACAACTTTTGTTTGCATTTAAAGTAAGTCCATGATCCCTCGACCAGTCTGCTATTTTGTCTAAATCCGAGTTTACTTCATGTAAAGCAGAGCTTGCATCTGTGGGATTAAATGGTTTTAATATTTGGGTGTCGTCTGCGTACAGATGGATGCTATAAAATTGTATGACTTGGGCCAAGCTCGCAGTGTAGACACAAAATAAAATCGGGCCCAATATGCTGCCTTGTGCAACTCCTTGTTCTATACTGGCAGGTCTTGATCTTACACCCTCTATTTCCACTATTTGTGTTCTATCTTTCACATAATTTGTAAACCACAAACATGCTAGGTCTGATAGACCATAATAACTTAATTTATCAATTAATAGCTCCTGGTTTATTAAGTCAAATGCTTTACTGTAGTCTAATAATCCTAAACAGTTCACCTTTGATTCGTCAATCCCTCGTGAAATATCCGTCGTAACCTTATGTAGCGCTGTGGCTGTACTAAAATTTGCTCTGAACCCAGATTGTATTTGTGGTAATATACTATTAGTATTGATGTATTCTAGTAACATTTCACGAACTAAAATTTCACACAGTTTCGATAGTATAGGTAAGATGTTAATTGGTCGAAGATCATTAAATGTATCAGCATTAGGTACTTTAGGAATAGGTTTTACAATAGCAGTTTTCCAGATATTTGGAAATTCCCCTGTCTCAAAAGACATATTTATGATTTCTTTTATGACAACATCAATAAAAGGTAGGCTCCATTCCAACATTACATAACCTACGTTATCATGGCTTTTGACTTTACTTTTCTAAATGCTTTTCTTATATCATTTTCCGAAACTAGTCTAAAATTAAATTCAATATTTGGGTTATATTTCGCGTTTCTATAAAAATCTAATACCTTCCCCTCAACTGGCGATACCCATTGTTGTAAATTTGCAAAATGATCATTAATTTCATTAACCCTTTTTAGCTTACTTGGTATATCATGTGATATTTTTGTATTAACGCCCCACTGGCTGAATTTGGACCAAAGTTTTTTAGAGTTATTATTAATTCTGCTTATTTCTAAATTCATCTATACTTTTTTTTCTGTTCTAATAGCAAACGATAAATAGTTTTTTAAATCTAAATACAAATTTTTATTAGCTGGGTTTTGAGTTCTTTTGTATTTATTAAATGCCTTCTTTTTTAACTTTATAATTTCTTTAATAGAATCTGTTATGTAGGGTTTGTGTGGCTGCTTAAGTGTTATTTGTCTCAGAGGTGCATGTACATCAAATATGTTACTCAGTATATCATTCAATTGTTGTACCCTTGCGTTAATATCATTTATTTGTGTTAGTCTACTCCAATTTATTTGCTGCATGTCGAGATTAAATTGATCAATGTCCACGTCTCTAAAGTTTCTAAAAATTATTGTTTTAGGTGAAAGTCTAGGTGTATCTAACTCTATGTTACAATAAGTAAGTCTATGATCTGTTAAGTTATACATTTCACTTGTCCCTGTTTCTAGCACTGTTAACTTTGAATCTACACAAATAATGTCTATTAGACTTGAAGATGTTCTAGTTATTCTAGTCGGATCTGTAATTACTTGTGTCATATTGAACGTTTTCAGCATGTTTAACATAAATCCTAATTCCCCATCTTTCCTGAAAAAGTCAACATTTAGATCTCCTAGAAGAATGGTGTAATCAAATTGCATAGAAAGAATAGATAGAACATCTTCAATACACTTCAAGTTACTGGATGATATTTGTGGCGGTTTGTAAACGCTTCCCATTAATATTTTACAGTTCTTAACACTAATGCTTAACCATAGCTGTTCAACTCCATTATTTCTAACTGAATCAATAAATGTGACATCCAAAACCTTAACATTTATCACTGATGATACGTAGGCTGCTATTCCACCTCCTCTTGTTTCTCTGTCATTCCTGAACAAAGTATAGCCTGGGACCTTCATTAAATCACTTGAGTACTCTGGCGACAACCACGTTTCGCTTAGGCATAATACATGAAACTTATTTTCTATAATCAGATCTCTTACTTCCACAAATGTTGGGACTAACGAACGAATGTTGACATGCGCTATAGTAAATTGGCCCCTTGGTTTTTTTAATGCGTTGATTGGCTTGTTCACTGCTACGTTATCTTCTAATTGCTATTTAATTATGTCTGTCTTAAATTCTTCCAGTTTTTGTTTTTATACACTTGGCAATTATTGTTGTCCCATATTGCACGATTAGTATTTATATTTGGATTCGTCTTTTTGAGTATGCCACAGTTTACACACTTTAGATTAACAGCCTGGCAATTCTTGACATTATGATTTTCTGCACATCTTGGGCATATTATCTCTTTTGTACAAAATTTTGACATATGGTGAAAACCAGAGCATCTGTAACATCGTTTTATATCGATACCCTCAAAAACTGGACAGTAGTCATATCCAATGTATACAAAATCTACTTGTAACACACATTGTCGTACTAGGGTTTTATTTTTTACTGGTTTATAGCTCACTAGTTTAACTACATCACTATTGTCAATAAGGGATTTATTTTGTTCTTTGAATAGATTTATTAGGATGACTAACATTTTTTAGTTTATTAATAGTTATATTTTCATCGACGGGATTTACCTTTTGAAATAGTTCAGATTTAGTCATTGATGTTGGTTGATTACTACTCTTTGGTTTGACCATAACAGGATTTTTATTTTTTGCTACAGCATCAGAAATAACATCGGTTCATCTTTTCTTTGTCACCTCTAATATTTTATTTTGGATTTCATTCAGCTTTGGGGTAATTTTGGAAACTATCTTGTCCTCATTATCTTTCCAATGCGACACTTCATAAAGTTTACTTATTTCCAGTATCAGACTTTCAGTTTTTTTGGTTTGATCTTCGATTATCTGCTTGTATTCTGTAACGCTGTTATTCACATCATTAATGATTTCAGATTTGAACATTTTGATACCCTCTAATACCTCTTTGGATTTCTTTTGACACTCATCACAATAAAAACTTAAGCATCTATTTTTTTTTAATTCCATGCATTTTACTTCTAACGCCGCTAGTTTTACACAATTTTGACAATACTTCTTTTTGCAGAAATCACATGGCCATAATTGCACATCTTCATCTGGGAATTTGCATAGGGTACAAGTTGACATAGCTTAAATTTATTTGTTAGGTCCTGAGTCCGACCCTGGCCCACAAAACACACATTAAAGTTTTTGTTTGTGAAAGAGGAAAGAAAAAGTCTGTTTTTTGTTATCACTAGAGTAATCTATCTGCCTTATTTGTTTAAATAATCACTTAAGTAATTGTTTGCTTCAATATTTGTCTTTATAAACTCATGCACAAGGAGTTGTTACATTAATCACCAAGATTTCAAATTTTACCACCTTTACATTCAATTTAAAACCCACAGCTTAAAAACAGTACACAACTCCACACAACTACTTGAAATATGAAATAGAAGTCAAATTAGAAAATAAACCTCTTACATTTGAACTTGACAGTGGTTCTGCTATTAGCGCTATTAGTTAAAATGTATTTTTACAGCATTTTAATAACACTAAATTGCAAAAAAGATAGGATTGTTTTCAAAAGTTATAATGGAGAATCTTTTACTCCTGAAGGTTTTATTGTTGCAAATGTAGAGTATGCCAATAAGAAAATGAACTTAAAATTTTATATTGTTAAAATTGGTGGTCCAAACATTGTAGGTAGAGATTTTTTAACAAAGTTTAACATTGAGTTAAAAATGTGTAATAATGTCTCAGAACATGTCAACGATGAGGTTCAAGGCGTGGTTCTGAAATTTCCGGAGGTATTTTCAAGTAATATTGGTAAATTTAAGTACCATAAAATATCGTTGAAATTAAAACCCGATGCTAGACCAAATTTTTGTAAGCCTAGGCCGGTTCCACTAGCCTATAAAAGTATGTTGGATGAAGAGTTAGACAAGTTGATAGAAAATGGTATTTTAACACCTGTAGAAACCAGTGAGTGGGCCACCCCTTTGGTTCCAGTACTAAAACCTGATGGTAAGTTACGTCTGTGTGGGGATTATAAAACGACAGTGAATAAATATTTAATAGATGAACATTATCCGATCCCAACAGCAGCGGAAATTTTTTGTAAGCTTCGGGGCGGTGAGTTTTTCACAAAGCTTGATCTAAATAGGGCCTATAATCAATTTGAGTTAGATGACGAGGCAAATAAAATATTACAATGGTCGACACATCGTGGTATATTTACGGTAGAACGTTTGCCTTTTGGTATAACGCCGACTAGTGGTAAATTTCAAAAATACATCGAACAATTATTTCAAGGTACAGATTACGTAGATAATTTTTTAGACGACATCATTGTATCGGGAAAAGATAAAAAGTCTCACTTAGAAAATTTAGAAAAGGTTTTAATTAAATTAAAGAATACAGGCTTAACCTTAAGAAAAGACAAATGTAAATTCTTTCAACCCGAAATAGAGTATCTAGGGTACTAGAAAGGTAAAATCGAAAGTGCAAGCTATGGTAGAGGCTGAAAGTCCTAAAAACTTGACGGAGGTTAGGTCGTTGTTAGGAACCATTAACTTTTATGGTCATTTTGTTCCAAATTTAGCAAATATGCTTGATCCAATTTACAAACTATTAAGAATCAAGTTTTCTAGTGGACAAATGAATGTCAAAGTGCTTTTGACGAAATAAAGCGGATTATGGTATCAGATGACTGATTAGTTTATTTTGACAACTGATGCTTCAGAAACAGGGATATCAGTGGTACTCCTGCATTAGATGAAAAGCGGTGAAGAAAAACCAATTTACTGTATATCACGCACATTCAATAAAGCGGAGGAATCCTATTCTGTTATTCAGAAAGAGACTATAGCCATTTACTGGGCAGTAAAAAGGCTAGAAATGTATCTGGTAGGTCAAAAGTTTACGATTAGATCTGATCATTTACCACTGATTTCCCTTTTCGGGGAAAATAAGGGAATACCAAAAATGCAAGCAAACCGACTTCAACGGTGGGCGGCATTTTTAGCAGGTTTTCAATATAAAATCGAACATATTAAAGGAGAAAAATATTTCTATGCGGATTTCCTGTCAAGAGTACCTTTAAAAAACAGCGATGAAGAAAAAGATGAGGATATAAATTTTATAAACTTTACTATGCGGAGAGACAACTGGCCGATAGATATGGACCAGCTAACATCAAAAACAGAAGAAGATAATGAGCTTCAAGAGGTTATAACATGTGTAAAAAAAAATCGTTGGGAGAATCCGACACCAGAAAGGTTGCAACCATATTTCTCTCGAAAAGAAGAGTTCACGATAGAGAACAACATCTTATTGTGGGGTACGAGAATTTTTATTCCAAAAGCCCTAAGAGAAGAAATATTAAAAATGTTGCACCAAGAACATTTTGGCATATATAAGATGAAAGCAACGGCAAGAAGTTTCGTTTTTTGGCCGAACATGGAACAAGATATCGAAAAGATAGCATCTTCATGTATGCCATGTCTCATGAACAGACAAAGCCTATCAAAGGCTGAAATCACACCATGGCCAGAATTGTGTGAACCATGGGACAAAATTTTTGTGGACTTCTGTTATATAGCCGAAACAAACTTTCTAATAATCGTGGACTCATTCACCAAATGGATCGAAGCTTTTCAAATGAAAAACATAACAACAGAATTCACCATAGAAAAACTCAGAGACGTTTGCCAGATTTGGACTCCCAAAAACGCTAGTCAGTGATAACGGGAGGCAACTAGTGTTGGAGGAAATGGAAAACTTTTTGAAGCAAAATGGTATCTATCATATAACAACCCCCTCCTTTTCATCCAATGTCAAATGGGAGAGCAGAAAATGCAGTAAAAACATTCAAGCATAAACTAAAAACGGCACTAACGGATGTAAACAACAAAGGGGTGAGTTTAGGGAGCTTGACAGCAAGAATACTTTTCCAATACAGAACAACACAGCATTGTACAACAAAACAAACACCAGCAAATTTAATGTTCAATAGACAGCCAAGAACAAGATTCAGTTTCTTAAAAGAACGGCTTAGAAAAACAGAAGAAAAGGTCCTTGAAGAAGGCGGGGAGGAGGAAACGACTAAATAAAAAGAAGAGAAATCGAATCCATTTAGCATAGATCAAAATGTCATGGTTAGGGATTACCGAACTTTAAACAGGAAGTCATGGGCACCAGCGAAAATAATAAAAATTATCGGGAAGAAAACCTATTTATGCCAAACTTTGAAAGGTAACGTATGGAAACGACATAAAAATCAAATCATCCAGTGTACTGTTTCTCATGTTTTTTCTAAACTACATGACGAGCCTAAATATCGTAAATCGCATAACAAATCGGGTGATGTAAAGGTAAAAACACGAAAATGGTCATATTTATTTAAATGACATAAAATATTTACCTTCGGTAGTTTCAGAATCAAATGCCAGAAAAGAACTTCTGATTTAAGTGTCTCAAGTACTAAGAAAAATTGTCTTAGTAATGTACCTATAAATGACGATAGGGTAAACAATTCTATATTTTATGATGCTGATTTTGAAAAATTTTCTAGTAGAATTATGGATAACAATCGGGGAAATTATGATGTGTATAATTTTGATGAAGCAAGTTCCCTCGAGCCTATTGGAATTGTGCAGATGAGGGAAAATGCGGACTCAATAGTTAAAGATACGCCTAGAAAGGCTGAAAAAGAATGAACAACAAAAATTTCCGATGTAGCTATTAGTAAGGATGTAAAGTGTACTAAAATAAGTAAGTGTGCTATATCAAGCGAACATAGTGTTAATAGTAAAGACTTACAAAAGTCGAAGGCAGGTGAAAGTGTTTCGAAACATCCTAAACGAAGCGTTAATGTACCAGAAAGGTACAAACCGTAAACAAACATATATGTGTATAGTAAATAAATTGCAACAGTACAAAAAAAAATCTTTTTTTATATGTATATTTCTTGTAAAAAAAAAAAAAAATTTGGCAACTAACGTTGCAGTAAAATAAGAAGGGAAAGGATTATTTAATTACAAGATTTAATGTAAAACCGAGGCGTCTATTTAAGAAGGGAGATGTTGTGTGGCGCGAAACATTCAAATCACCCGAAATTTAGGTTCTGGTTACATGACCGAAAGTGAGACATCCCCACCAAGTAGACGGCTCAGTTAGTTAAGTTTGGGCCGCCAAGGCGAATAGATGTCAGCTTCTAGTAAAAGTAATAAAGTGTAATTCTAGTCAGATTTACAAGTGTCTAAGCATTTTTACCTGATGATATAATAAAGCTAAGGTGCTTAATCATTAAAGAGTGTATCTTTTATACCCCACGACATAACAATTACCAAGGAAGATGCGAAGTCGGACTCCGATCGAAGGTAGAATTGAAACAGCAGCCCGTACACATTCTGGTCGTATAGTACATCAACCTGATAGATTTGGTTTTGATGGCTAATGCACGACTAGAAATTATTTTATAATGTAAATATGTTTTATATAAGTTACTAATGATCTATTCATTTGATTTGACGTCGAGTTGATGCTTAATTGCATATTCTGTATTTTCTGAGCTTATATTCAGATCACTTTTTTTTTTGTAAATTAGTCTTTCTATTTAAACTAGATGTTTATAAGTGAGTTGAGTCCTTCTGACTCAAGGTAGGAGGATGTAAGATTAGTCAGGAAAGATGAGAGAGACATAGTGTAGATGTAGATAGTGTACTTAGTATCAAGAATTCGTAGTACTGACAAGCTGTCATTAAAATATTGTTTAGAAAGTTTACAACTGATTTTTCGTATATTAATTATAACCAGTTCACAATATTGATAAAGAGCCGTATTCAGCACATTGTGACGACCGTGACAGGACAGTGAATTTTTCGTATATTAATTATAACCAGGTCACAGTAGTTATAAAGAGTCGTGTTCAGCACACATGATATGGGATTGGAAAAATACTTATTTTTTGCACTTATTCCTAGCTGAACAAAAAGTTTTTAATATGTGTTTATTGTACCTATAAAAATATATGCAAAACTGGGTATTGAAAATAACTTTCATCTTGATGTGTGTAAAATTAATAAACGTTTAAAATATTTTTCTGTATCATAGCGTCTTCCTAAAAATTGTCGTTATAGCCAGTGATATTGCTTTAAAGCCTACTTAAATTTCTAAAACCAATAAAACGCAACTATTGATTTTAAGTAGGAGTGGCTAAACCTATTTTTAAATGTACAAATTAAAGTGGGAATTTTTTTAGCTTATGTATTTATTAGTGGGAGGTCTGAAATACGCTTGTATGTACATTTTTGATGACGGATATAATGGGAGGCCAAAAACTGCCCATCTTGTGAGAAACAGTTCATATTCCTTATATCCTGTTATCAGATAGCTGCAATAACATAGCGGGAGGCCAAAAACTATGCAGTTCCTGTGTGAAACTGACCTTGGGTTAAAATACTCCATGTGTGAAGTTCTGTTGTTCTCAAGCTTAATGTTAGACAGCTGCAATAACATAGCGAGAGGCCAAAAAACTACTTCCTGTGGGAAGCTGACCTTTGGTTTCACCATATGTCATGAATCATGGATCTATGTCTGTGAGAAACTAACCTTTGGTTTCACCAGATGCTTTGTCTGATGTTGTCGTGAGAACAGTAGTTTTAATTTGTTCCCAGATAGGTCATTCACTTGGCCACAAATGGCCAGCTCCGCTCCGGTCGCTTTCCCATTACTTAACTACTAAACTATTTATAGAAAAATTAATAGAAGCCATTGAATTGAGCTTTCCAGTGAAATCTAAACTCGAAAAAAACTTTAATTTTTTTCAAAGACACTTGGGGTCATTACTAAGGAAACTGTTAATTCATTCAGGGCAAAATATCGATACGAGATTTGTAAAGCAAAAAAGGGGGCGAATGACAAATATATACAAGACTCTACTAACTCTCAAGCAGTCATGTGGAAAGTCACTATCACTAAGAACAGCAATCCCAATTTATACTCGCCAACCACAGACTCAATTGATGCAAATTCGTTTAACAATTTTTTTACAAATATTGCTGAAGATATTATTAAAAACTTCAGATAAACACTTCAGTGATTATATCGCTGGTATTGATTGATCCTCTAATCAATTTCAAATTTAAAGAAGTGTCTTACAACGAAATTAGAGATATAATAAGCGATCTTAAGAATAGTAGAAGTAAAGACTCCTATGATATAAATGTACAGATCATAAAAACGTTAAAGAACTTAATTGTTTACCCTCTTACTAATTTAATAAATCAGTGTATTAGAGACAAGACTTTTCCAACTGCTTTTAAATTAGCAAAAGTTATTCATATAGACAAAAAAGGCTGCAAGGATGACGCTGCTAACTACAGACCTATTTCTTTAACACATCTTAGGAAAAATTTTTGAACAAGTTCTTAAACAACAAATTAGCAAATTTTTTGAAGAGAATAGACTTTTCCCTAGCAGCCAATTTGACTTTCACAACCAACGGTCTACTACATTAGCCATAAACGACTTAACACAAATTGTATTAAATTACTTTGAGAATAGCAATTTTACAAACGGTACCTTCTATGATCTTACAAAAGCATTTGACTATGAAAATCATAGCAATCTATTACAAAAGCTCAGTTATTATAATTTTGATGATAGTAGGTAGTATAGCCCTAATAAAATCATACCTGTCCGACAGACATCAATGTGTTTTATAACATGAGAAATTTTAACAAATTGATATTGAAAAAATGTGATGAAATATCTAATATCATACTATTCGCGGATGATAGTCATTGAATAGTCATAACCAATTAGATACTTTAGCAGAAAATACCAATACTTCCCCAGCTATCATCAAGCAATGATTTCATGCCAATAGTCTAAACCTGAATGAAAACAAAACCCAAACCATGACATTTTCTTTGAAAAACACTAACATGAATAATATCAATGAACCCAATCATGTTAAATTTCTAAGGGTGGGCTTGAACTCTGTACTGATCTGGGAAAATCACATACATAGCTTATCACAAAAACTAACCAAAAACATATTTTTTATTCGTACTCTGTCCAATTCAGTATTTGAAAAAACACTAATTATGGATCAATGAACCCAATCATATTAAATTTCTAGGGGTGGGCTTGAACTCTGTACTGATCTGGGAAAATCACATACATAGCTTATCACAAAAACTAACCAAAAACATATTTTTGTGCAGCCGTACGTGAAGTGAGTATTTCGCGTTCTCAAAAAAGGCCGTGAAATTCAATTTCACGGCCGTTACCCTTAGTAACGGCCGAAAAACTAAAAGTCACTTTCATAATAATTGACGTTTAAGTCACTTCAAAATTGATATTTCTAAAATATGACAAACAAAAATTGTTATATCTTATTAAACAGAATTAGTACATAATTATTTCCAAATTCACAACAAATACATAAATTATTTCATTTTTACGATTATTCGAGAACTGTCAAGTATACATTCAAAATACCGTTTCCATAGAAATGCTCTGACGTTAAGGCCACCGTGTTTATTTAGCAAAATATAGCATAAACCGTTGTGTCATTTTCACCATCTATACTAACTATAATTTACGGTTGCACAAAAAATAGTGTTTATACCACGGCCGCGAAATTTTTTAGCGTCCTCGAGATTATCTTGCCTCGGCCACAAGCGGCTTCGGCGATAATTTTTCTCTTGGTACGTAAAAAGGAATTTCGCGGCCTTGGTATAAAAATAACTATTTTTATTCGTACCCTGTCCAATTCCGTATTTGAAAAAACACTAATTATGGCCTAGTATGGATTTTTTCATGCCAATATGTCTTACGCGATATAAAATTGGGAACATACTCCTCGCAGTGCACAAATTTTCGGTCTCAGAGTCATTGCACATCTTAAATTTAGAGATGATTGCAAAAAACACTTTGTCGGTCTCAAAATTCTTATGCTACCATCTTAGAATGTCTACTTTATATTGAATAAAACATCAATATGTTTTCTACACACACGCAGACTCTAGAAATAGAAACAATGTAAAACAATCCTTTCTCAGCCTAACAAGGTCTAGAGATGGTACGGGCATAGTAGCCCCTGTCAAATTTTTCAATATACACTACCAGACAAGGTGAGAGTCTTAAATTTGAATGCATTCAAAGTGCTAATAAAAAAACTATTGAAAAGAAAGGCTTTCTATAATTTGAATACCTAAAAAATGACTTCTCAGATATGCTTTTACTGTAGTTTTAAAGTGTTTTATTATTGTAACTGTTGTATTTTAATTGCATTTAACTTTTAATTGCTAATTTTAAATCTAGTCTAGATTTTTTTTTCTTAATAAAAATGTTTTTAGTTACTACCTATAAATAGATATCTAATTCCTTTAGTATTCCCCTGAGGGGTACTTCTTTGTGACATGTGCAAACATTTATATGTATTAGCACCAATAAATTTTTTTTTCGCGCACACGATTCTGGACAGTTTTCCCATATTTCCGATATTCTTACGAGAGAAGCGCCAGCGAATTATCCACAGCCACTCCCCGCACCCCGCAGGGACAGACTCATGTGCCCTAAGCAGACGGAGGGACCCCAGGATAACTGCTTTCTGCATTTGGCCTGCCAACCATTCGGCTGCCTTTTGGCAGGCTGGCATGGCCATTAATTCCGAGAACAGCATAGGCCTGATTTCACCGAGTACACCAATTATCAGGACGACCATCTTGACCGAGTAGTTTGGGTACAGCACTCGGAGCTCATACTGGAGATCTCGTTATTTAGTCCATTTTTCCCCTCCTTCAAGATGATGTTTGTCTCGGCAGGTGCCAAGAATTCCATGACATACATCACCTTGGTTTGGTGGTCGAGGAGGACTATGTCAGGCTTGTTTGCTTGAATCTGCCTGACCGTCGGAAATGAGTAGTTCCAATAGATTCAGCACTTCTCATTCTCAACAACGGACTCGATCTCTCCGGGGTCATAGGGCAGCACTGGTGTTTGATCTACTTCGAACGAGTGCCATAGGTGGTAGTACAGCACTTGTAAAGCTGCGTTATGTCTATAGATGTAGGCCGAAGTTGCATATATCATATATGCAGATAGTAAGTGCATGAGCGACTACGGCACCTGACGGCAGGTCCTACAATTAATGTCAGGGACCTCCACACATGACCTCCATAATGCGACTGTGGTAGATCAAGGTGTTAATAACACAATCTTGGCAGGCCACAAAGAATCCCTCAGTCTCCGACTTTAGCCCTGCTGCCCGTAAGAAAGAGAAGGTCAGCTTTGTCGATAAACCCAGTGTCTCTATGTTGTTATAGAATACACCATGCATGGGCTTATCGACATGCTGCCTGAACAGATTTCTCTGCTCGGCAGCTTTAATTTGGGCTATCAGGTGATTTGGCGCAAGCTCAGTTACTGATTCTAGCTCAGCACCTCACCGGCCTCCTCGCCTGAAGTTGAATATGAGACCAAGATCATCTGCGGCCTTATGTGCTGCCTTGAATAAAAATGCACCAACTCCTGCAGTTTCATGATCTCTCACAAACCGCAGGAGTGGGTCCGAGCTCTTGAGGACGTTGCATGCCACACCCAGCGCTACTCTACCATGCACACACTCCAGAACTCAAGAGTCCTTGGCCCCCCCGTTGGCGTGGGAGGTACACTCGAGGAACGGACGACCTAGGATGGATGCTCCTGCGAACATGCATCATCTTGCATGTATACCTATCCAATTGGCGCAGCTTATCTGGTGTCCACTTGTCTACTCCGAAGGAGTAGAGCAAAATCGGAACGGCAAGCATATTAGTTGCAGACACCTTGTTCTTCCCTGAAAGTTCGGAAGACCAAATCTTTCGGAGCCGGTGTCTGTATTTGCTGCGGAGAGTATCAGCACTTATTTCACAATTTGTTTCGCCTCTTGGATGTGATGTTCCACACCCAGGTACGTGTAGGTCTCTCTGGAATCCAGATGTCGAGCTGCGCATCTTCAAGGAATATCCAGCTTCTTCCTCTCTTGAGGTGAACGACTGCACACTTGTCCAGCCCAAATTCCATGCCAATAGCCCGCGTATACTCTTGGACCACCCTTAGAGAATTTTGGAGTTCACGCTCTCCGGAGGCATAAAGTTTTAGGTCATCCATATAAAATAGATGGGTGACCTTATGCTTCCGATTGCTAGGTGGACCACATTGGTATTCACATTGGCGGAGTCTGACAGATAACAGCAGCAGTGAGATGCAAAATAGGAGAGTCACCCTGGAAAACTCCTCTCCTAAAAGTTACCAACTCTGTCGATACCTGTTGAGCACCAGATGTTGTAGTGAAGTGGGTTCTCCAGAGTGACATCAGTTGTTCGATGCATCTCACTAGTGGGGCAGGTACCACAAGGTATTGCAGCAAGTGTAATAGTAGTGCATGAGATGTTGTATCAAGTGCCTTGCACTAATCGATCCACGCTATTGATAGATTATGCTTGTATTGCACAGAATCCTGTGTAATACAGCGGTCTATCAATAGGTTCTCTTTACAGCCTGCCACACTTTTCTTGTCACCTCGCTGCTCGTTTAACTGTCTGTAGACCGGCTCAATGGACCTCAATGTCCTGGCATACAAGATACGTGTAAATATCTTGTCTATAATTCTTTGGGTTGGACAGATCTCCCTTTTTGAGGATCAATACAGTACGCCCCTCGGCAAACCAGCCCGGAATTGGCTGCCCCTCGTTCAACCATGAGTTGAAAACTCGAGCCAGATGACGGTGGGTAGAAGGGAATTTCTTCCACCAGCAGTTGTTTATGCCATCTGGACCTAGGGCAGCGAAGTTCTTAATGCTTGTTGAACTTCCTCGGTACTGATCGCCGGACACACTTCATCTTGCTCTCCCAACAGTGTGTTGCAGAGCTCCTCGAAGCATGCTATTGCTGGAGTGTCGCTGTCAAATGGACTCGTAGTCTCATATATTCTCTTCCAGAAGGCTTCGACAGTCTCAACAGAGGGCGGATTTTCAACAACACGCGGTGGCTCTTGGAACAGACGAGAGGGACTTGTTTGGAACAGATGGTTTTGTTCCATGGCCCATGCTCGTCTGACCAAAGACTTTTTAATGGCCATGAGTGCTCGAATCCTATCTAGAATGAACACAAGATGGCTGACGGAGCAACTGCACAACCAGTGAGCTTCTGTTGTTACTGTGATAAAAAAGTAGTTAAAAAAGTGATATGCGGAAATTGTGGAAGTATTTATCATAAAAGTTGTTCAAGTAGGAAAGCCTGCTGTAACAAGCAAGAAATTATTTATGAACCTGAAAACATAACCTCAGAAGAAGCTGAAGATGACCTGACAAGTGATGCTTTGTTTGAAGCCATAAAATGTGAAAATAAACTTTTAACTCAATTAAACTCGGAATTAGCATCAAATAACAAATTATTACAAGAAAAAACCTATATGCTTGAAGAGGAATTAAGCACTCACAGAATTAAAAACACAAGCAGATCATCTGAAAGTAATAGGTGTTTTCTTTCTGCCAGTGAACTGAACTAAACTTAAGAAATCTAACTTGGTAGAGCGTTTTATTTGATCTTTTTATCTTAGATTAGCTCAGTTAAATATCTCCCCCCTTACCTACGCCAAGTCTACCGAATTTCTTCCTAAACTTTAGAAATTTGTCTAAGTTGATTTCAAGGCAGTGATTGGTCAAAATACCTGAATCTTAACAACGCGCATGCCTATGTTTTCTAGTCCGTTTTGATCGTTCTTTTTGCAAGTTAGTTAAGATAAGAATCTTAAATTTAGGTAAGCTAAGATTGTCTGCAGAAAGAAAACACCTAATAACTGGCAAGAAATTAATATGGCGAAAATAAAAGAGATAATAGGACTAGAACTAGAAAAGTATTTTAACAAATACCAGATTTGTACCAATGGGGAAAATCTGCAAGAAAACATTCATATAAATCATAGTCATGAAAATAAACAAAATTTGACAAGTCAAATTGATATACACAAAGAAAGAAAACAAAAAACCAATGATAAAATAATTGCTGACTCAAAAAAAGAACATCACAAAAAACAGGCAGAGCAACAACAGACACAATGTACTGATGTGACAAAAAATATAAATATAAATAACCTAAGTGATATGGGAAATAAACAAGAGGTGAATATCCACAGTGCAGTAAATTTAAATAAACCTACAAATAGCATAGCCGGAGTCGAAAGCTGTAATGAAAGTCAAAACGGGGACAAAACACCACAGGCTAGAATTGATAAACAGATGATCATTGAACACCCCAAAGAACAAAACAACTTTAATAATAACGAGGAAAATGATGCATGGCAAATACAACGAAGAAATCGTAGGCATTATCGGAAGTCTAGAACAGGTCAAGCAGAATATAATAATGGGAAATTTAGAGGCGCCAAACCGAAAGTCTGGATGTACTTGTACAAAGTTGAGCCTGATGTATCAGAGCAGGACATAATAGAGTATCTAAAAGAAAGGACTGGAAAAAATGACAGCGATCTCATTGTTAAAGAGCTGAAAGGAATTGGACAGTATAAAGAATATATGGTGGCTGCTGATTTTGATCTGAAAGATGATTTCTACAACCCAAGTTTTTGGCCAAGTGGTGTTAGGTTTAAACGCTTCGATTTTGACGTTCACAAACATAAAATCAAGGAAAATAATAAGGATGCACGACCAAGTTCTTTTTTAGTGAAGGAACAGATAACAAAGGAGCAAAGGTAAAAAAAGAAGATATTTCCAGAAAATGGGATACGAAAATAACTGGAGGGAAGGAAGCAAAGAGATCACAGAAGTCGGCCGATAAGATGAACAAATTAAATATAATGTACCTTAATATAGAAAGCTTAAATAATAAGATACCTGGACTGCAGGTGCTCATGGAACCACACCGTCCAGATATCTTATGTCTTAGCGAAGTGGGAATGAAAACTGATCAAATAAATGCTGCATATATCGAAAATTATAAACTTATAGACTCATTCTGTAGAACCGAATATAGGAAAGGAGGGGTGGGAGTGCGGGTTGAAAAATCCATCACAGCAAAACCACTTAACCTTGCCAAACACAATATAGAAAAAGATTTTGAAATAGCGGGATGCTCATGTGAAAACAAGGGTAGGTGTTTTTTAGTTTTCAATGTTTATAGATCTCCACTGGGGAATTTTAATAATTTTATAGCGGCTCTTGATGAGATATTAGAAAAATATTGTGACTGCAAAAAAAAAGGTATTTATATGTGGTGACTGGAATGTATATTTTAATAAAAAATGCAAGGAATGAGAAGCGTTAACCGATTTAATGTCATCATATGGTTTAGAACACCTAGTTAAAGAACCTACACGGGTCACAAATAGCACGTCAAATACAATTGATAATATATTCACCAATACACATATTAATAGTAACTTTGTAATGACTCAGGATACCCACTTGTCAGATCACAAATATATACTACTAGAACACGACGAAGAAATACCAAAAAATAATAATTACTATAAAAGATCCTTTAATCAGGATAATAAAATGCTATTTACCTATTACTTATCCGTGGAAACTTGGGATGAAGTATATAAAGAAACAGATATAAATAATAAAGCCAATAAACTGATAAGTATTTTAAATCACTACTATAATATTTGCTTTCCTCTAAAAAATTTACATATAATCAAAATAAAAAGTGGATAACGGATCAGATAAAAGCTGAGGGTGTTAAGATAAAAAATTGGTATTGCCTGCAAAAAAAGTACCCGATATTAAAGCCGCTCTACAAGCAATATAAAAAAGCATATAACACTTTAATTAAATCAACAAAAAGAAACTCTTTTTCAAGTAATATAGAAAACTCTAATAATAAATCCAAAACTATGTGGAGTATGGTAAATGAACTTAAAAATACGAAAAAAGATAACTGTATAAATGAAATCACAATTAACGGTAAAACCATAACCGATCCAAATGAAATATCAGAACAATTTAATACTTTTTTTGAGAACGAGCCATATAATGTTTGTAAAAATATATCTAAAATGGACTATTCTTTTCCACATCAACTCATAAGCAATAAAAGTATGTTTTTAAGCCCACTTGATAGAGCAGAGCTTTTACAATTATTTGCAAATTTAAAAAACAAAAAATCTTTCGGTATCTGTGGTTTTTCAAATGTAATTTTGAAAGAATACAGGCAGTTTTTAGTAGATCCAATAGGTCATGTTATAAATGAGTCCCTGACAGGTGGTATCTTTCCTGAAGTATTTAAAGTTGCTATTGTTACTCCAATTCACAAAAAAAATGATAAAGGTGATATGGCAAATTATAGGCCTGTGTCACTTCTATCGTCAATTTCTAAACTTTTTGAATATGCAATGCTAAGCCGTTTATTGCCATTTTTGGAAAAAAACCATATTCTAAGCAACACACAATATGACTTCCGTATAAACAAGTCCACAATTAGTGCAATATTATCCTTTTATGATAAAATTATAGAATATTTTGAAAAGAAACATTATCCAGTAGGAGTTTTTTGTGATTTAAGTCGAGCTTTCGATTGTGTAAATCATAAGCTATTATTAGATAAATTAGAAAAATACGGAATACGTGGTATCTCTTTAAAATGGTTTGCATCCTATCTTGCAAACCGCAAACAATGTGTTGAAATTACCTCATGTATAAATGGGATAAATCAGAAAACCAGATCAACAGTCTTAAGATCCGATATAGGAGTTCCCCAAGGTTCTATATTGGGACCTATACTATTCATTATATATATACAAATGATTTACCATATCATATTCAAAATGCACATGTCACAATGTATGCTGATAAAAGGGAGAGTCGAATTGGAGACAGAACAAAAAGCAAATTCAGCCATAAGTGATGCATTTGCCTGGTACTGCGGAAATAATCTACTTTTTAATTCAACAAAAACAAATTTTGTAAATTTCCATCCATATCAGAAAAGTATTGATCATAACTATAGTATTCATGTAGGCAATGAGGATATTGAAAGAAATAATATAGTAAAATTTCTAGGAGTATATATCGAAGAAGATTTAAGCTGGCACGAGCAATGTACAAAATTAGTTTCTATCCTAGGGAAAAAGTTTTATCTCTTTCAAATTTAAAAGATTATCTTGGAAAATCAAATATGAAAAATATATATCATAGTGACATAGAATCGCGGATAAGGTATGGTATTTTATTATGGGGAACATCACCACATGCCGAGAAAGTGTTATTAGCACAAAAAAAAATAATAAGATGTATATCGTCGGCCAAGTACAGGGACTCATGTCGACACTCATTTCAAAATCTTAAAATTCTAACAGTAATTAATCTGTATTTATTAGAAGTAGCATGTTTTATTCATGAAAATAGAGATTTATACCAGAACAATCTAATTACACACTCTTATGATACTAGAAAAATACAGCTTATAGTCCCCAAACATACTTTACAAAAAAATAGTCAGGCTCCTGTTGTGATGGGTATTAAAATTTATAATCTCATCCCTCCAGAACTAAAGCTTCTCCCTCCTAAACATTTTAAAAGCAAGCTTAAAGATGTACTTGTTAAAAACCCTATGTATAAAATTAGTAAATATTTCAGCAGTAACGAAAAGCTTTTCTTATAATTTTTTTGTAAATTTATAAACTAATATAGTCAATTATCTATGTATTTTATCTTATTATCTATTATTATCTATTTTTTTATCATGTCTTATAATTCTTTTTTAGCTTAATGTCTTTAAAAAATCTTTTTAACTTTTGTAACAAATGTCTGTAGTGTGACCTATCCTATGTCAAATTCTGATTCATTGGATGAATAAATATTATTATTATTATTATTATTATTATTATAGATAGTGCTGTTTGATGGTTTGCAGCATTGTCTGATTTAGAGTGTGGTGTTGTCCTACATCGAAAAACGAACTAGTACTAATGATGTATATATAAAAAAATTGCCCACACTCAATGCTGGACAAGACAACCAATCGTTCATGGTAGAGGTTGATCCTGGACTTCTGAATACAGTTTATGACCCAAATTTTTGGCCTAAAAAGGTTATATATGGTCGTTTTAACTTTAAAATGGGACAGCGCTTCCTTGATAATTCACATAAATTAAATACCAACTCTAATTCACAAGTGAATTCTTTTTTAGCACAGATCAACTCTCCTCAAACATAGCTAACACTAATATTTTGTTACATGAAGAACTAATCTATCTTAATGCTCAAAGTTTAATAGCTCATAAAGACCAAATTGTAAATGAAATAGCAAAAGTATACCCACGTCTTATATTACTAAGTGAAACAAGAGTTACCAATGATATTCAAACACATGAAATATCTATAGATAAGTACCATATATTAAGATGTGATTCAGACAGCAGGCATACAGGTGACGTCGTAATGTATGTTAAACATGGTATTGAATATTCTGGAATTGAACAAAGTGTGAAAGCGGGAAACTATTGGTTCATGTCGGCAAATATCACATTAAACCGTATTAAGTGGAAGTATTCAAACAGATCTCCAAGTGGAAGTATTCAAACATTTTTAGAAGACTTTGAAACACTGTGTGAAACGTTAAGCAGTAAAAATCAAAAATTTATTATAGTTTTTAATATTAATTATAAAGAAGATTCTTTTTACTGTAAAAAACTAATTAATTTAATAACCATATTTGGATTTGAACAAATTGTTAATGATTATACAAGATGTACTGATACAAGTAATTCATTAATTGATCTTGTTATAACTAACTGTGATTCAATTAAATGTGAAGTTCATAATTGTCCGAAAATTACTGATCACTCTATAATCTCTATAAAAATGTTAGCATGTTCCATGGAAAGTAATAATAATAATGTGAAAAAAGTATTTAGAAATCTTAGTGATCATAACATGAATAACATTTGTTTAGAACTGATCACGGTGTATTAAATAGGTGGTCCGACGGACGGCACTTTCCTATTATAATAATGGCTTCATAAGTGCATGCTTTCTATTTACTTTAGTAGATGGCGCGAGCAATAAGGTCCTACAATTACCTGGGCATGTGCATCGTATAATTAACATAACCTCAGATTTTAAGGTTTTTTCGTTTATTCTCATTTTTAATGTTTGTATAGGCATTTTTATCTTGGAGCCATACTGGCTCCAACCAAATATTTAAAAATTCACGCAAATAATTTTTCAATATTGTTGATTAATAAAAATAGACTGCTAGTTATAGGTTGGATTCCTAACCTGCAAAAAGTGTCTTATTTTATTGTGACAAACTATTTAAAACTTCATACACATTATGTTGAACTTGACTTTGGTTGAAAGTACAGGAACCAGGCAGAAATTTTAATAATAGCTACGTAATACTTGTAAATCTTAACAAATATATATTTTTGAGGTTAGCTGTGGTGACACGTGCAATGCTACATGTAATGTTGCATATATTCTTTCAATGTTTTAATTTAGCTACTTAATGTCAGATGTCACTGGACTCTTGTTTCACTAAACAAAAGCAAAAGGCCGGGAATGTATGCAACACTGTATGCACATATGCACAGAACCTGTAAAATTATCTATTTATGCGTAAGTAATGAGAGAACTTATTGGTCCTGCCATCTATTACATTATGTACGAAGTAAGCACTTATGAAGCCACTGTGAGGGTTGCCGTCGCATCACCTATTTAATACACCCTGGAACTGATGCAACAAGATTGGCCTTTAAACTCTGTTGATGTAAATGATATTTATGATAAAATGTCAAATAAATGTGATAATGTAGTAAATATTGTATCTCTGATACAAATGTTTGAAAACAATTGTAATGATCTACCATGGTATGATATGGAAATAAAATATAAATCAAAAGAGAGAGATGTTGCATATAAGAAATTCAGGAAATATAATAATAATGAAAAACAAAATTTATGGGTAATTTTTAAACAAAAAAGGAATAAAGTGGTTAACACATTGAAACTGAAATTAAAAAAGACCCAGTATTATGAACAAAAAATTGATGCTTACAATAATAATCCTAAATTAATGTGGAAAACCTTAAAATCCTTAATTAAACCAAAAAGTTATAAAGTTTGTGAAAATAATATACGTTTTGAAATAAATAATTCAGTTTATGTATCTTATAGAAATGAGGAAATTGCTGAAGGTTTTAATAACTTTTTTATAGCGAGTGTTGTTGAAATAACTGACTCCATCCCTAATGCAAATCAGTGGTCATCGAACAACTATGAAACTATTAAATCTGAATTTAATGAATTTTCACTACTATCTTTAAGTCAATTAAGATCAATTGTATTAACCTTAGACAATAAGTCTAGCCCGAACTTGGTATTAAATTCAAAAACTTTAAAACATATCTTTCAAGTTATAGGACATGTTATTTTACATTTTGTTAATATCAGTCTATCTAAAGGAAAATTTCCTGAAGCACTGAAAACTAGCACAGTTGTTCCCATTCCAAAAATAGAAAACTCAAATGAAGCATGTGATTTTAGACCAATTAATACTTTACCACCTCTAGAAAAAATATTGGAATTAGCTGTTTATCATCAATTATCAGCCTATTTTAATAATAATAATCTCTTTATAGGTAATCAATCTGGTTTTAGAGCTAAACATTCATGCGAAACTGCACTTCAGTTGACGATTGCACACTGGAATAATGAAATTGATGACAATGAATACGTGGTGGCAGTATTCTTGGATTTTAAAAGAGCATTCGAAACAATTGATAGAAATATTTTGATAAATAAACTTAAATATTACGGCATAGGAGGAACTGTGTTGGAATGGTGTAAAAGTTACTTGTCTAATAGGTTACAGTGCACGAAATTTAACAATAAGGTATCAAGTACAATGCCAATTAATATTGGTGTACCCCAAGGCAGTGTACTTGGACCACTCCTGTTTATTGTATATCTTAATGATTTAAATTCTGCTATTAATTGTGACTTCATTAATTTGTTTGCTGATGACACCTTGATTGCAATTACACATAGTGATATTAACATTGCCATCGAAAAAATGAATATCGAATTAAATAAACTATCAGGATATTTCAACACTAATAAATTAAAATTAAATATAAATAAAACCAAAGCAATGATTTGTACTAAAAAATATAATTACTCTAAATTAAATATAAATAATGTTAATATAGTCTTTGGTAACAATAAATTAGAATTGGTAACAGAAATAAAATATTTAGGCTTCATGATTAGTAATGACTTAAGTTTAAAAAAACATTTTATATATGTACAATAGAAATTACCGAAAAAACTGTTTTTCTTTTCCAGAATTTCCAAATATTTAACAATAGCAAGAAGCATAACAGTTTTTAAAACAATAATTCAGCCTCACTTCGATTATTGTGCAAGTATCCTAAATTTTCTTGATAACAACAGCATTGCTGTATTACAGAAACTGCAGAACAGAGGAATGCGGATTATATTAAGATGCAACAGACTTACACCTATTAGAACAATGTTGAATGTACTTGACTGGTTAAGTGTGAAACAACGCTTAAAATATTTTACTTTAATTTTTATATACAAGATGTTGAATGGTTTACTCCCTTCTTATTTCAACAAATATATTACTTTTAATAATCAAGTGCATAATCACTTAACTAGATTAAATAGTCATTTATACATTGAAAGAATAAAATGTACCAAACATATGCACACATTGTTTTCTGATGGGTGTCGGGAATACAATATCTTACCAAATGAAGTCAAAGAAAGTACTAACTTGATTGCATTTAAACAAAAGTTATTGGAACATGTTAAAAGTTCTTAGCATGGCACCCATGCACATTATTATTTTTATTTTATTATTGTTTTTATTATCTTATTCTTATTCTCTTTCTCTTTCATACTGTCTACTAGTTTTTATATTTTGTTGGTTCTTTTAAATGTAAGATATCGTTATAAAATTGTTATATATTGTGAATGTGTCGAAGACATGCATTAGGTTTGTCCTATTATTTAATAAAGATTGTCCTTATTATTTAATAAAGATTGTCCTTATTATTTAATAAAGATTGCCCTTATTATTTAATAAAGATTGTTCTCTTATACCAGCAACTATGCGCCGAATTTTCAGCGTGAATGGCTTAGCGGCCGTTATATACTCCACCACACTCTGGATTCGAGAAGCGTGTTGTCTCGCCGATTTAATTTTTGCCTCAATTTTTTGTACGAGCCGTTTAGTCTTCTCGACCTTACTCAGCATGCTTGCCAGGCATTGCGGGGGAACAAGTTGTCTAGCGGCTGCGTACACGGCACTGTTGATCTGCCCTATGTTGGCATCTTCTGGAAGTTCATCATCGATCAATGAATCCGTTCTTGCCAGGTTGTGTGGTTTTGGGTTAACCCTGGTGTTAAGGCTAACCCTCGTCCTGAGGGTATCGTCAGTGTACTCTAAGTGATGTTCTCAGTCAGCAGGTAGTTGCCACGGTGATGATGCGGCTGGCCCTTCTTCCTGCTGATGGGGTGCCCTTTCGTAGCCTGTTCGATGCAGGAAAGATACTTGACCTCTTATGTGTTGTTGAGAGAAGGCGCGGTACTCCGGGTGCATATCGCACCACAACCGATGTAACCGTGCCATGTACCTCCTGCGTCCGGGTTCGCTGCTCTCATAGCAGGAAAGCAGGTCATCCCGTAGTCCCCAAGAAACCGAACTAATGGAGCTTGGGATCAATCCTACTCCATCTGCCAGCCCGATCCCGTCGACTCAGGTTAGGGAGCCATTAAGGCCCCCGACCCCTGAGCCTGAAGGAGAAGGCAATCCTGAGGAAAAGGCGTCGAAAAGTTTGGGCAACCTCTCCCTGAAAAGGAAAAGATTTGGAGGCGCCGCAAGGAAGCGTCTGAGTCGTCTGGTCGAGCGGAATACCTTACCAAACCGCCTTGGAGCAGATTTGTGAGCGGCCGTCGGAGCAGGGACAAACCTCCTCTGCGCGCGCTGAAACGGCCAAACGTCAACGCTCAGATGGTAACTCACCCGAACAACGGGCAAAAAAGCGCCCCGGGAAGGTCAGCCTACCGTCAAACCTTCCTTCAGGGATGTCTCTGAGGGTGTCAAAGTGGGCATTATCCACACTGAATACCCTGGAACAACCCTGGACAATACACAACTGGGGACTCTGCAGAGAGCGATAATGCGCTCTGTAGAGCAAATCCCGCAGGTCAGATTCCAGAGCTGTACACATCGGCCTGGATATCTCCTGATAACCTGCGCGGATCAGACGAGCGTCACTTGGTTGCAGGCGACGACATCGTCCCTTCAGCCTTGGGATGGAGCTCGACTGAAGCTAGTGCAGGGTAAAGACCTCCCTAAGCCACACATTTGTGTGGCATACATCCCTGATGAAGCTGGTATTCGGCTTACATCAGAGGTTGTACTGACTAGGCTGCGCAAGATGAACCACGGCCTGAACACTCGGGAGTGGAATATCTTGCACAGAGAGGAATCGGGACCGGGGCAGACCTGGACGTTCTCAGTCGATGAGCCGTCTAGGGCTGCACTGGAGGGGCTGAATTACAGGCCCTACTTTGGCTTCGGGCAGGTACAATTCTGCCCGAAGGTCAGGGTGGGGGCTGCATCCACCTCAAAACCGACCTCGGTGGCGAAACCGCCGGCCAAAAGGGGCAAACCAAATTTGCCCTCGCAGGCAGGCGAAACGCCCCGATCCACTGGGAAGGGTAAATCCATCCCAGGCCAACCTCCTCGGAAGGAAAGTGGGAAGAAACCACCTTTCAAAGAGGATAAGAAATCCCCTCCCAAACCCCCTCCCGCACCCACAACCTAAGTACTCTTTTCCTTACCACTTCCTAACTCCTAGTTTCAGTCTCTAAAACCTATCCTAAACCTATCCAAAGTCCCCAACCTGATGGTTACCCAATCTCAATTCAATTCAATTCTTTATTCGTGTTAATACAATAAACTGTTTACACATGTCAAATTAGTAAGTAAAGTAATAAAAGTAATAAACTACAATAACGATGATGTGAACAAACTAAAAATAAACAATTAATGTAAAATATAAAATGGAAATAGTTGTATCTTTTAAGTTCCTATTACAAAATCTGAAAAATTGTTATTACAAAATTCATTTAGTGAATAAAAACATTTATTGAGCAAATACTCCTTGATTTTATTTTTAAATAATCTTGGTTGCAGGTTTTTGATATTACTTGGGAGGAGATTGAAAAATTTAGGTCTCCGTTCTTAGGGAGTAGCACGGTTCGCCCCTCGATAATCCAGGAAGGGCTGCTCTCCATTTAGCCACGAGGTGAAGATTCTGGCTAAATGGCGGTGGGTGCTCGGAAGTTTTTTCCACCAAAAGTTCTTGATTCCATTGGGTCCAGGAGCAGCAAAGTTCTTGGAGCCTTCAAGGGCTCTTCGAACCTCTTCCGTCGTTATCGGTTGGCACACTGCTTAAGGCTGTTGAAGCCCTTGGCAAAAGGCTTCAAAGTGTGCCAGGGCTGGAGTATCTCGGTTCAGTGGACGTTTTTGTTCATAAAGCGTCTTCCAGAAGTCTTCCACCTGATCTACAGTCGGCAGATTCTCAACAATACGCTCAGGCGGTTGGAACAGGTGAGATGGCTTCTTGCGGAAAAGGTTATTTTCCGCTACTGCCCTCGCCCGCCTTGCTAGCGACTTTTGCCAAGCCACTAGCATCCGCATTCTGTTGAGACAATGTTGCTTGGTGGTAAGCAGCACTGCCATGTTAAGCGTGTGATGGACTCGCCTTATGTTGGCGGCGATTCGCCGCACTTTTGGCGTGAAAGGCCTGTTCTCCGCCATGTAATCCATCACACACTGAATACGAGAAGCAAATTGTCTCGCCGACCAGATCTTGGCTTCCATCTTTCTTAAACGCCAGTCAGCTTCCTCCTGCTGAGAAGTAGTATTATCCCGCCTCACCACCGGGGAGAGCCACATCGCGGCATCGTAGACGGCACAATTAATGTGCCAGATATCAGCCCTTTCCAGAATAGCTTCACTGAGTTCTGCGTCCACTCTGACCAGATCTTGTGGCCGAGGGGGCTTTTGATGGTGGAGCCCCCTTCTAGTTCTGATGCCCTCTGGTATAGGTGGAACATCTAAAACCATCTCCTCGACCAGTTGATCGGGCGGTCTGTCGACTACCTCTTCAACGGGCCTCAGAGCGGTTCTGATGTAGCCTCTGCTTCGGAGATGAAATACATAGTCACGAAGATTTTGTTTTGTGAAAGCGCGATGTTCTGGGTGGATATCACACCACAGAACACGCATCCGCGCCATATATCCCCTCCGTGCAGGCTCACTGCTTTCGTAGCACTGCATCAGGTCGTCCCTCAGCTCGTCCGTCCACTCAAAGCGTCCATATGCATCGCGGTTTTTGTCATCGGGCTGTCCGTCCTGTTGGGCCCCACCACCTTGCCCATGACCCCTATCACTTCGGGGTCGATCGTGGGGGCCCTGTTTTTGGTCATTTGGAACCAGAGAGTTTGGGCTTGTGGGTGGTTAGCCCATCAAGCCCACGTCCGACACCAGAGGGGAAGACGCTTTCCCCACCCGGGTGCGCTAGAGCTGCCGGTCCGCTTTTGCACCCCCAGCTGGAGGCTAGATGGATAGAAGTCAGCCCCTCCTGCTTATTTATTTATTTATTATACGGCAGAGCCATTTTACATTTTATAATTCAATAAATGAGAGTATAATTACATAAAAATAGTTTTGAAATAATACATAAAACTCTCAAAAAAATTCTCCAGCAATTTATCTAACATCGAATTAATAAATCCTCTAATTTACCCAACAAATCCCAACATCCCACCCAAAAGAGTATTCCCTACCCAAACAATCTATGAATCCCTTGTGTTATTACGTAACAACAATAATATAAAATACACTCATAATATTATATTTCATTACTAGTTTTTTTTTTTTTTGTAAAAACTTTATAAACATAAGATGTGTTATATTTGTTTTAAATTAATAAGTATTGTAAATATAATACAATGTACACAGGCTGGAAGACTTAGGTCGTTAGCCAATTGGAATTTCCAATAAAGCCTTGTACTACTACTAAAAAACATTTTTTACAAATACAATAAAATTTAGCTGCACCATGTTTTAATTTTAATTACTTATACAATGTTTAACTTGGTTTTTGAATCAATATAGTGACGAGCCAAAGAGTTCTATATCTTTATGGAATGAGTTTGCTGTTCTGAGTAACCTGCTTATGGGCTCGTTTTGACCATAATTTGTAGGATGAAAAGGTATTTTAAAGAGTTCTGAATTCCTTGTTCTACGATCATTCATATTAAAGCTAATCAACTGAAGTATCTCTGGACAGTTTATATTACAATTAATTAATTTATGCAAAAAGCATAAATCAAGTTGCACTCTTCTTCGCTCAAGTGATAGAAGGTTGAGTTCGCGTAAGATATTAATGTAGGAATATTCGCCTACTGGATGACCCATCATGAATGCACATTGTCTAAGGAATTTTGATTGGACATTCTCAATAGATTCTTTATCAACGTTATATGCTGGATTCCATATCACACTGCCATATTCTAGTAGACTCCTTACCAGAGAACAGTAGAGCAATTTGTATATATTAATAGAAAAATAGGTAGAGTCCCTATTGTCCTTACCAGAGAACAGTAGAGCAATTTGTATATATTAATAGAAAAATAGTCCCTAGTCCCTATTGATGCAACCTAACACTTTTAATGCTTGTGATCTGATTTTTGATATATGAGGTTTGAATGTCATCTTGAAATCGAATATTACTCCAAGATCTTTTATAGAATGTACCCTGTTTAAGGTAACATTATTGAGATGGTAGTCGAATACTACAGGATTATTGTTTCTCGTGAAAGAAATTTGATTACACTTAGCAGGGTTAAGTTTTAATAGATTGATGTCACACCATCGAACTAAATTATCGATATCACTTTGCAAAAGAGAGGCATCATAAGAGTTGTCAACGATTCTGAATAGCTTCAAATCGTCAGCAAACATTAAGTAATTACTATTAATGAGTACCTCGCTAATGTCATTAACAAACAGATTAAATAATAATGGACCGATATGCGATCCTTGAGGAACGCCAGAAGTAACTATAATAGAAGATGATACGGCTCCTGAGCATCTGACAAACTGAGTGTGGTTATATAAATAACTATGAATCCATTCAAGCATGCAACCTTCGACACCCAAAGCCCTTAGTTTGGCTATGAGTAACATGTGATCAACACGATCAAATGCCTTCGTGAAATCGGTGTAAATTGAATCTACTTGTGATTGATGTTCAAAAGCATTGAGGATAAAATTTTCATAAAGAAGGAGATTAGTTGAGGTGCTCTTTTTACACATAAAATCGTGCTGCTCATTGTTAATAATATGTGCAGTATCCCATGACATTTTTGTCGTGATCAAGCAATCAAGAAGCTTGGGTATCTCAGATTGGATGCAAATTGCTCGATAGTTCTTGACGTCATCTCTTGGACCAGATTTGTGAATCGGTGTTAAAAAGCTATTTTTCCAGAACTCAGGGAAAATGCCGGTGTGCAGTGACAAGTTATAGATTTTATGTCGTGGTATCGCTAATGTAAATACACATTTTTTTAAAACGAATAGTGGAATGCCATCAGGCCCAAATGATAATTTATAGGGTGCTTGGAGAAGTCTATCAATTATTTCAGTTAAGGTGATTGTGTAACAGGTAATATCAACGTGATTCTGTAAGTGGCCGTAATTATGAATTTGATTTACTTGCTCAATGCCATAAACTGAGGAGAAAAAAGATGCAAACAAATTAACAATATCATTAGTATTATCAGCAGATATGTCATCGTAGCGCATAACTGTAGGCAGATTATACTGATTCTTTTTGTTTTTGAAATATTTAGGGTTATTAACGAGATTGTTTTCAGTTCTGACTATATAGTTATTAAAACAAATGTCTTTTAATCTAGAGCACTCTGCTCTTAAATGACAAAAATTATGGTAGTGGTGAATATCACCAGTCGATTTAAACTGTTAGTGTACTCTTTTTTCTCACTAATAGTTTTTTTAAGTTCAGTACTGAACCAGCGGGGATAGCTAGATATCTTAAATTTTTTGACGGGAATGAACGTGTGAAGACCATCATAAAATATGTTGTAAAATTGTTCCACTGCTGAGTTTACATCAGATTTATTAAGAGCAACTTCCCAGTCAATATTAGCTAAAAAATTACTTAATTCAAAGTAATTATCATTGCGGAAGTCAAAAAAATACTCTTCATAGTGGAGATAGTTGTCTAAGTTTAATTTTAAATCAAAAGTTACTGAAGTGTGGTGCGTACTATTCAATAGCAGTGGGTCAATGGATTCAGGCACATGTATGTCTCTAAAGCTCTATTTGGTATGGTGTTTATTTGGTAAAGGTTGTAAATGCTAACTCCATTTAGTAAAGTGATGGCATGGGAGTTAACAGGAAAATTTACATTTAAGCCCAAATCATCATTATACCAGGTGGCACGAGGCAAATTATAGTCACCACAGATAATAAATTTAACATTAACTATGATTGGGCCTAAGCCTTATCAGCGGGTGCGTCTAAATAAATAATTGAGTGAACTGTATTTTATAGGTGCGAGATTTCCAAACAAAAGAAAAATAACTTAAAAATGTCGAAAACTTACCTACTTTCAGGATGTCTCGTGGTTTCACTGTTGATGTCGGTAAGGTGGAAAGGATAAGAAATTAGGGATATCAAATTTCCGACAATTTAAATTATTATTGATTGCACTAATAACTAATAAATAAAAAAAATATATTGTAATTCACTTTTCTAGTTGATAATTATATGCGTGTGATAACTATGTATATATGCGTGAAGCCGCGTGCTATTCTATCTACATTCTATCTATTAATCACAATGTCTCGCGCCCGGTGCTATCTTTCTTTACGCACCATTTTTTGCTGGACCTTGAAATTTAGACTACCAAATATATAGAAAAATTAAAAATACTTAATTATACTACAATTAATATTAAGGCGCGTAACTATTCCCACGGCCTTGAAAAATTATTTTCAAATATACCCTAAAGAAAAAAAAGTAAAAAATTTATTAAAAAAAAAAGAACTAAGGAATTCTAAGAGAAAAAAAATATTACGTTTTACTGATTAGGCAAAGGACACAACTTGACAATGGGTCTTTTGTAAGTCGTGTTTTTGCTCTGACAAGGGCTACACGAATTACTCCATCTTTGCCTGGAAATACCTCTTCGATAACCCCTAACGGCCACTGAAGAGGTGGTATGTTTTCTTGCTGAATAAGAACCAGTGTCCCTTTAGTAACAGGACAAGCTGGACTGTTCCATTTTTGGCGACTTTGCAAACTGCTCAAGTATTCCAGCCGCCACCGTTTCCAAAATGATTGTACTACCTGGTCAAGTAGTTGTTTACGCAAAAGCAAATTTTGATTTGTTTCCGAGAAATCTAACGCGGGAAGTGATTTCAATGGAGTCAATGTAAGAAAATGTGCGGGGGTTAACGGCTCTGGTTCAGAAGGATCACTACTCAACCAACACAATGGTCTAGAATTTAAGAGAAATTCAATCTGTGTTATTATGGTTGTAAATTCCTCAAAAGTAAAAATTTGATTGCCTACAACTTTATGCAAATGTGTTTTCATTGACTTAATATTTGCCTCCCAAATACCCCCAAAATGTGGATGGAGGGTTGAACTTCCACTCTATCTTGTGAAAACTTAATTCAGCGCCTATAGTGCGAATATATTCAATGGATTGAATTAAGTTGTAAATTTGATCAAGTTCAGCTGATGCCCCAATAAAATTTGAACCGCAGTCTGAGTGAATAGAACATACGGGTCCGCGGCGCACTATGAAACGTTTAAAACATCCTAAAAATGTAGCGGTTGACATATCAGAGGCTAATTCTAAGTGCACCGCTTTCGTTGCCAGACAAACGAACAGACATATGTACGCTTTTTGGCTTTTAATACCTCTGCGACGTCCTAAAGTAATATAAACCGGGCCGGCGTAGTCCACGCCACTGTTTAAGAAACATTTTACCTCCGTCACTCTAGCAACGAGTAGATCAGCCATTTGCGGATATGTACCTTTAGGTTTAAATTTAAAACAATAATTACACAATTTAATGCGACTACGAACAACATTTCTAGCAGCTAATATCCAAAATTGTTGTCGAAGGAGCGATAATAATAAATGTGGCCCAGTATGTAAGTATAAGCGATGAAAGTGGTCAATTAAAATATTAACTAAGTGATCCTTTTTTGGTAGTAATAGTGGATGTTTTGTATAATAACTAATTTGTGCGTTTTCTAACCTACCTCCTACTCGAATACATCCCTTATCTAAAAAAGGATTTAAATGACGCAATGATTTGGAACACGACTGTTCATTCTGCAACAGTACAAATTCTTTAGCAAAATGTAATTTTTGAACAATTCGTATTAGCACTAATTCGGCCTTATCTAAATCTAATACAGAAATCATTTTTCTAACTGGTAATAATTTCAGAAACCTAAGTACGTATACTGTAATTCTGCAAAGTTTCGACCAAGAAGACATCCTCAATATAAGATTACGTAACGGATTATATTCATCAAGTACAGTAGGCAGGACTACAGTTACTTTTTCCTCAATTATAGGTGAAGTATTTTCTACAATAGGTTGAATAGGCCATTTATTCAATTCTAATTTAAGCCAATGTGGACCGGAGAGCCAGGCAGAGTGTTGAATTAAAAGTGCCAGCGTTAGTCCCCGTGAAAGACAGTCAGCTATATTGTTTTCACTTTCTACATGAAACCATTTGGCGGAGGGAATCGACTCCTGAATTTTAGCAACTCTATTCGAAACAAAAGTTTTCCACCTATGTGGAGAACTATTAATCCAGTGCAAAACTACTGTCGAGTTGGAAAGTGCGAAAACCTTATCTATTTGAATGCGAGCTGAACACGTATCTATAATTGATTTGATTAATTTTGCCAAAAGAACCGCGGCACAAAGTTCAAGTCTAGGTATTGTACAAACTTTCAAAGGGGCTACTTTTGCTTTTGCGCACATTAAGTTAATTTTAATGTCATTATTAGGTGCAATTAATTTTATGTAAACCGTGGCTCCGTATCCTTTTAGTGAACTACCTGCGAATCCTATTAATGTTGCGGAAGAATTATTGTCAAATGCCCCGATATAACGCGGTACTTTAAATTGCGATATGAGAGGAAGCTCCTCATAAAATTCTAACCATTGTTTTTTAATGTTTTTTGGCGGTTCCGCATCCCAATCAACTTTAGAAATCCACAACTCTTTTATCAGAAGTTTTGCGACGATTGTAATAGCTGATAAAAACCCTAGCGGATCCCAAATGCGTGCTAAAGTTGACAAAATACTTCTTTTTGTACAAATTTTGTTTGGAATATTTACCGAAAATGAAAAGAAGTCGGTTGAAGGGTCCTATTGTAACCCCAAAACTTTGAGTGCACAATTAATTTCAGGCGTCTCACTAAATTCTATTGTTGATGATAAACGAATATTTTTAGGAATTTCTTTTAACATTTTTTGCGAATTTGAGCTCCACTTAACTAATTCGAAACCCCCGGTAGAAAATAACCCTACCATTTGACGATAAAGCTCTATTGCTTGCGGTGTCGTCAGGACACTAACTACTAGGTCGTCCATATACAGGTCGGTCTCGACCACTTTGGACGCGAGAGGAAACGCCTTTGCTTCATCGTCGGCAAGTTGTTTAATCGTCCTTAAAGCCGAGAAAGGGGACGATTTTAAACCAAACACAACTGTGGTTAGTTTATAAATCGCTAAAGGTTCTTCGGGGGAAGAATCCCACAAAATTCTTTTAAATTTGCGATGCTCGGGGCACATCCGAATATTTCGATACATCTGTTGTATGTCTGAAATTATAGCAACTTGAAAAAGTCTAAAGTTAAGTAAGATTTTAAAAACGTCAGTTTGTAATTTTGGACCGGAATATAAAACATCATTTAGTGAGCGTGAATTAGATGTTTTTGCGGAGGCATCAAACACGATACGAACAAGCGTGCTAACACTATCTTTCAATACTGCAAAATGCGGAATGTAATATGCGCTATTATCAAGTTGACTATTCGAAACTGGGGATACCAGAGTCATGTGACCTTGATTTATATAATCCCTAATAACCTCACTATAATTGTTTTTAAGAAGCAGGTCATTTTTAAATTTATTTTCGAGGTAGTAAAATCTTTTGCAAGCTATAGCAAACGAATTTCCTAACACAGGCGGATATTCCTTAAACAGAAGCGCTACTGTAAATCGACCAGTGTGGTCGCGAGTGGTAGTGGTTTTAAAAATATTTTCACATTCAGCATCCTCCTGATTAAGCACGGGAGGTGCAGGTATCTCCTCTACTTCCCAAAATTTATGTAAGATTTGTTCTAAAGATGGTTCTATAATTGAGCAAAATGTTTGCGAATTTTCAACCTCAACTGGTGTAGTGGTGGGTATATTTCCCATCACAATGTAACCTAAACTAGTTTGTACTGCCATAGGTAAATTAGGTGGGCCAACTATCTTACTAGTACCTAAAATATGCAGAAATAAACTGGCTCCAATAATTCCGTCAATTTTTGAGGGTTCGTAAAAATGATCATCTGCTAATTGCGCATGATTTAAATAATTAAGCGATTTGACTGGTATAAAAGTTGTTGGAAGTCGGTCAGTTATTTTATCTATTACCAAAGCATATATCTGATACTGAATATTTGAATCAAATCGTGAACTCAAACCAAAATTTAAGTGCCCTAAAACTGTTTGAGGACCACCGATTCCATTAACAGAGGAGTGATATTTTTGAAAAGGTAATTTGAGCCGCTGACATGTGCTTGGCTTCCGTTATCTATCAAAAAACGCGCGGGTTTATATTCGCCCAAAACAGACATTATGTTGACCACTGCCGTAGATAGTAAAGTTGTATAATTATCTTGCGATATTTCACTGCTTGAAGTTGAACAAAAATTGTGTGTGGATAAGTTTTCTTTCTCATATTCATTTGACGGAGATTGACTACTAGATGCGACGTTTTCGTGGTCATTATTGTTATTAGCGGAATTTAATTTATCGAAATGTAATAGCGAATGATGACGAAAACGACAAATATTGCAAACGTTTGTCGATTTACAATCGGCAATTTTATGAACTGAACTTAGACAATTTAAGCATAATTTTTTCTCTCTAGCTAAACTATATCTTTCGTGAAGCGTAAGTTTTCTAAATTCAGAACACTGAAAAACTAAATGTAATTGTTTACAAATGGAGCAATAGGCGTCTGAAAATAAGGAGTACGCCACCTGGTGGTCTATAGTCAAACTAATTATGGGCTTTTCTGTCATTGTCTCTTTAGTGCACGATGATATCAACAATAAGTAAATGATAAACTGAGATGCTAAGTTATTAAAAATATGATAGCGATTAAAGGAGCTACAATTGGCTGGAGCCAACCTAGTCGGTATCCTTTGTAGATTGCAGGGACAACTCGTGAAAGTTGAGTTGGCACGACAATGTTCAAAGCATACCCTCTTTAATGTAGACACCTTTAACCAGGCATTGAGAGGGGAAAAGTTGGTGCAAATAACCGTGGCCCGAGTAGCAATAATAATGTCCTAGACAATCACACATTGTAAGTGAAATTTTTGAAATAAGTAAATATATGTAATTCCAGTATATTTAAAAGTAATATACTATTGCACCATCCACTATTATGTCTTACCCCTGAATATTTCTGTTTTATATTTTACAAAATACTGTTTCATTTTACTTAAAGAATTAATAAATATCTTTTCACTTATATTCAATGTAGGTACCACTAATTTCATGGGTATTTGAATCTGAGACACTTGTTTGTAAACATAGAGCATACACATTTTTAAGTTTTGTGTTGAATATGGGTTGTACCACACAAAATAATATGTCCTGCATTTAAAACATTCCCCTTCATACACACACTTAGAATTTTTACATTTTTAGTGCTTCACAAATGTTCCATACATTGCAATATGCTTAACCTAAATGTCACTCATGTTTCCTGAAAAAAGTGATTTAAACTACAACTGTATATAAATTTAGAGAAATATTTAGGTTTATTAATATTTAACTAGCCAGACACCGTTTATGTCGAAGAAGCTGTACTTTTCAAGGGAAAAACTAGATAACCTAAAAAAATATGAATTTTGCTGAATCATGCCATTAACATCTTGCAAATCACTTACAACAAAATCTTGCAAACCTTTAGGTCATATATTATTAATGTTATTATTTTTAACGCCAAAAACAACAATAAACAGAACAAAATCAATATAAGTATTCGCCATATAACAAACAAAAAGCCTATAATTAGTTCACGAGTTCTCCACTTTGCCGCTGGCATCTTAAATTCAGACGCCTATTGCCTGCTAAACTTTGATAAGGTTTTTTATTTGCCCCACCACTACTATTTGTAACAAATGATTGCGGAATCTGTTTAGGCTTATAAGCACTACTACTACTAACACTGAGCTTTGCGGAATTAGCATGACTATTTTTTGAAAGGCTTTTCTTTGGTTTTTAATAAAGTCTACGATTTCTTTATAAATTGGGATTTCAGAGTGTTTTGACATTTCAAATAATTTACGTGTTTGAATATCTAACTTTGACAGAGCTAAAGAAGCTATGAAAAAATCTGTCAAATCGGGAATATTTAATTGTTTAATGGCGTTAACAGAAGTGTCAAATTTTTCCCAAAAATTATTAAGACAAGCTGCAGATTCCTGCTAGGCCGTTTTAAACTCCAACATTTGAATAAAATAGGTATCAGCTAGCAAACGCTTATCTTGATATTTACCTACCAAAGTGCCCCAAAGAATACTGTAATTTGCGGCCGTCGGAATAACACCCCCACAAACGTCTAAAGCTTTGCCCTTTAAAGCGCCTAACAAGTAATGTATTTTACTTGTGTTATCTAAATTTGCATTATTATGAACAAGGCTTTTAAAAGTTTCAAAAAATATTGGCCATTTTTTGGGATCACCGGAAAATTCCGGTATTTCTATTTTTTGTAACCTAGCGACAGCTGGTTGATCAGCTGTTTGTCTATTTGTGTGACCTGCTGGTCTTCTATAATTTTGGCTGCCTCTTTTATAAGACAATATAGCGGAATCTATCATTTCTAATGGTTGATAATTTAATACATAATCAGGGTTTATATCTGAACTTACATCATTAATACTATCTATCATTTGTTTAAACAACTTTGTTGTTTCATCCAAAGTATGCATTTGAATTTTGATAAATTTTCAGGATTTTTTAAATCTCTCGACAAATCAAAGAGCATTTGTATTTTGTTGAAATAAGTTTCTTTTTTAGCTATAAATTTACTAAGTTTTGTCTCTAAGTTTTGATCAATTTTTGGTGGCATTGTGAAACACTTGAACAGTTTAATGTCACCCAAACTATACATTAAAAATATCCAAATTATGTAAAAAATTAACATTTTAAACACCAAAGTTGTTAATCAGTGATATTAATTAATTGTTGATTAATCAAAATGCCACAGCAAATAACTCGTACTGGTAAATAATGCAAATAATTCTTCAAGGAAAATCTACTAAAATGTATTAAAATAAACTACTAAAGCATATGTATGTACGTGTTTAAGAAAACAAGTGAATTACAATATCGCGATAAATTAGATAAAAACTACTATAAAAATCTGCCGCCGGCTATAATCCGGACGAAGTGGCCATATGAATGGGCCTAAGCCTTATCAGCGGGTGCGTCTAAATAATTAATTGAGTGAACTGTATTTTATAGGTGCGAGATTTCCAAACAAAAGAAAAATAACTTAAAAATGTCGAAAACTTACCTACTTTCAGGATATCTCGTGGTTTCACTGTTGATGTCGGTAAGATGGAAAGGATAGGAAATTAGGGATATCAAATTTCCGACACTTTAAATTATTATTGATTACACTAATAACTAATAAATAAAAAAAATATATTGTAATTCATTTTTCTAGTTGATAATTATATGCGTGTGATAACTATGTATATATGCGTGAAGCCGCGTGCTATTCTATCTACATTCTATCTATTAATCACAATGTCTCGCGCTCGGTGCTATCTTTCTTTACGCATCCTTTTTTGCTGGTGCTAAGACCTTCACATTTTTATTAAGACTACCAAATATATAGAAAAATTAAAAATACTTAATTATACTACAATTAATATTAAGGCGCGTAACCAAACTATATTGTTTGAGATATATTCAATAGCACTAACATGATCAATATATTTCATCTCGTCAGATGCCGGAGGAATATAAATTCCTCCAAATACAATTGTATTATTATTTACAACGATTTGAACAAATAATTGTTCAGTGCTACTTGTAGGTATGCTTAATAATTTTGCAGATAAATTTTTTTTGACAGCTATAAGGATACCTCCCCCCACGAGCCATACCTGATCAAGCCTAAAAACATCGTAACTAACTAAACCCAGCTCATTGTCACTATAATCATCATTTAACCAAGTTTCAGTAATAATAATGACACTATATATCGAACACAAAGCAGAATGTTGAAAGTTTACAATTTTAGTTCTAAGACCACCAGCATTATGATAAAAAACAGAAATGGAGTTCTTATTTTTTAGTTTCTTGGGTTATTCACAATTCGAGGGATTCCTTTTGTAGAGCTTTAATTTTTTTATGTTGTTCATCTGGAGAGTTGTCATGTCGACATCAATATAAACTTTCCTCTGTTTGTTAATATTTCTTTTACCCCTGATAACGAGAGAGGCCTCCTCTGAAGATTGATATATTACTTTTTAATTTTATTATTATTATTTTTTTTTTTTTCGGGTAGCCCGCTGCCGGACAGGACTTCTGTGGCCTCCGACACCTCACGGTAGTCGCGCCGGCAAATTCCTTACAGCCACTCTCCACGACCTGTGGAGTTAGTGACTGTAAATACCTAAATCGTGTGCCCTAAGTAGACGAAGGAACTCCAAGATAACCGCGCATCTGGCCTGCCAACCATTCTGCCGAATTCTGACAGGCCGGTATGATCTTCAATTCTGAGAACAGCGAAGGCTTCATCCCTCCGAGTACGCCGATTATTAGGACGACCATCGACCATCTTGACCGAGTAGTCTGGGTACAGCACTACTATTATTATTATTGTTATCGTTATCATTGTCGTTATCGTTGTCGTTATCGTTGTCGTTATCGTTGTCGTTATCGTTGTCGTTATCTTTGTCGTTATCGTTGTCGTTATCGTTGTCGTTGTCGTTATCGTTGTCGTTATCGTTGTCGTTATCGTTGTCGTTATCGTTGTCGTTATCGTTGTCGTTATCGTTGTCGTTATCGTTGTCGTTATCGTTGTCGTTATCGTTGTCGTTATCGTTGTCGTTATCGTTGTCGTTATCGTTGTCGTTTTCGTTGTCGTTTTCGTTGTCGTTTTCGTTGTCGTTTTCGTTGTCGTTTTCGTTGTCGTTTTCGTTGTCGTTTTCGTTGTCGTTTTCGTTGTCGTTTTCGTTGTCGTTTTCGTTGTCGTTTTCGTTGTCGTTTTCGTTGTCGTTTTCGTTGTCGTGTTCGTTGTCGTTTTCGTTGTCGTTTTCGTTGTCGTTTTCGTTGTCGTTTTCGTTGTCGTTTTCGTTGTCGTTTTCGTTGTCGTTTTCGTTGTCGTTCTCGTTCTCGTTCTCGTTCTCGTTCTCGTTCTCGTTCTCGTTCTCGTTCTCGTTCTCGTTCTCGTTCTCGTTCTCGTTCTCGTTCTCGTTCTCGTTGTCGTTGTCGTTGTCGTTATTATTATTATTTTTTTTTTTTCCGGGTAGCCCACTGCCGGACAGGACTTCCGTGGCCTCCGACACCTTACGGTAGCCGCGCCGGCAAATTCTTTACAGCCACTCTCCACAACCTGCGGAGTTAGTGACTGCAAATACCTAAATCGTGTGCCCTAAGTAGACGAAGGGACCCCAAGGTAACCGCCTTCTACATCTGGCCTGCCAACCATTCTGCCGAATTCTGACAGGCCGGTATGATCTTCAATTCTGAGAGCAGCGAAGGCTTCATCCCTCCGAGTAGGTGGTAGTATAGCACTCGTAAAGCCGAGTTATGGCGGTGGATGTAGGCCGAAATCGCGTATACCGGGCATGCTGAAAGCAAATGCATCAGCGATTTCGGCGCCTGACGGCAGGTCCTGCAGTTGGTATCAGGGACCTCTACACCCATTACGCCGCTCCGGTAGACCAAGGTGTTTATTACACCATCCTGACAGGCCACAATGAATCCCTCAGTCTCCGACTTAAGCCCAGCTGACCTTAAAAAGGCGAACGTCAGCCTAGTCGATATACCCAGTGTTTCCATGTTTTTGTAGTATACACCGTGCATGGGTTTATCGACATGCTGCCTAAACAGGCTCTCCTGTTTGGGCTTTCAGACGAGTTGGCTGAAGCTCAGTGACTGACTCTGGGTCAGCACCGCGCCGGCCGCCTCGACTGGCGTCGAATACAAGACCGAGTTCATCTGCGGCTCTTTTTGCTGCCTTAAACAATCCTGCACCCACCCCTGCGATTTCGTGATCTCTCACTAATAGCAGGAGCGGATCCGAGCTCCTGAGGATGTTACATGCCTTACTCAGTACTACTCTGCCATGCATACACTCCAGACCCAAGAGTCCTCGGCTCCCCCGATGATGTGGGAGGTAAACACGAGGAACGGACGATCTAGGATGAATACTCCTATGGATGTTCATCATCTTGCGGGTGTCTCTGTCTAGTTGGCGCAGCTCATCTACCGTCCTTTTTACTACTCCAAAGGAGTAGAGCAGAACAGGAATAGCAAGCATGTTAGTAGCAGACGCCTTATTCTTCCCCGAAAGTTCGGACGACCAAATCTTTCGAAGTAGGCGTCTGTACTTGCCGCGGAGAGATTCCTTGATTTGTTGCACATCCTGGATGTGATGTTGTTGCACACCCAGGTATGTGTAGGTCTCTCCGGCATCCAGATGTCTTAGGATGCTTCCGTCTGCGAGCTGCGCGTCCTCAGAAAATTCCCCGCATCGCCCTCTCTCGAGGTGGACGACCGCGCACTTGTCCAATCCGAACTCCATACCAATGGCCCGCGTGTACTCTTCAACCACCCTTAGAGCATTTTGAAGTTCACGCTCTCCGGAGGTATACAGGTTCAGGTCATCCACATAGAATAAATGGGTGACCTTATGCCTCCGGTTGCTGGGTGGTCCACAGTGGTACCCGCGAGTTTGACGGAGTTCAACAGATAACGGCAGCAGTGAGATGCAAAAGAGGAGGGGACTCAGAGAATCTCCCTGGAATACTCCTCTTCTGAATGCCACCTGCTCTGTCGTAACCCGCTGTGCACCTGATGTTATGGTGAAGCGGGTCCTCCAGAGTGGCAGCAGTTGTTCTATGCATCTCACTAGTGGCTCTGCTACCGCAAGACATTTGAGCAGATGTAACAAAAGTTCATGTGATGTTGTGTCAAATGCCTTACGATAGTCAATCCAGGCCATCGATAGATTCCGCTTGTGCTGCACAGAGTCCTGTGTAATACAGCGGTCTACCAGCAGGCTGTCCTTGCAACCTGCCATGCCCTTCTTAGTGCCACGCTGCTCGTATATCTGCTGGAAGACCGGATCAACCTGCCGTAGGGTCCGAGCATACAAGATACGTGTAAATAGCTTGTAGCAGGAGTTCAGACAGGTGATTGGTCTATAATTCCTTGGGTCAGACAGATCACCCTTTTTAGGGATGAGCACAGTGCGTCCCTCGACAAACCAGTCCGGAATCTGCTGCCTCTCGTTCAACCACTTGTTGAAAACTCGGGCCAGGCGACGGTGGGTGGAAGGAAATTTTTTCCACCACCAGTTATTTATGCCGTCTGGCCCCGGAGCAGCGAAGTTCTTGGTGCCAACAAGAGCTTGTTGGACTTCCTCCGGACTGATTGCCGGGCGCACTTCTTCCGGCTCTTCAAAGGTTCTGTGGCACAGAGCCTCGAAGTGTGCTATTGCTGGAGTGTTGCTATCGAACGGACGTGTCGTTTCGTATATTCCTTTCCAGAAGCTTTTGACATCGGCTATAGTTGGTGGATTATCGACAACACGCTGTGTTTTTGCTCCATACTTCGTACCCGCCTATTTATCTTTTTCTTGATAGCCATAAGCGCTCGAATCCTATCTAAACAGTGCTGCTTAATAGTGAGCATCACTGTCAGATTTAGAGTGTGGTATTGGCGTCTGAGTCCGGCTGATGTTCGCCGGACTTTAGGCGTACATGCCTTGCCAGTGGTTATGTATTCCACCACACTCTGGATTCGAGAAGCGTGTTGTCTGGCCAACTGTATTTTGCTTTCGATCTTTTGTACACGCCGCTTAGCCTTTTCGATACCGCTCGGGGGGGTTGGTATTCCTCTCGCGGGGCATGAGTTGACTAGCAGCGTTGTACACGGCACAGTTGATCTGCCAAATGTCGGCGTCTTCTGGTAATTCCTCTTCGATAACAGCATCCATCCGTGCCAGGTCTTGTGGCTTCAGGTTAGCCCTGCTGTTAAGGCTAACCCTCGTCCTTAAGTTGACTTCGGCGTACCTTCTAGGGTGTTCCCCGTCAGCTCTTTGCCGCGGTGGCAGTGCGGCTGGCGTTTCTTCCGGCTGGCGGGGTGCCCTTACATAACCTGTCCTGCGCAGGTAGGATACTTGATCTCTGAGCTGTTGCTCAGAGAAGGCGCGATGCTCTGGGTGCGTGTCTCACCAGATTTCGTGCAATCGCGCCATGTACCCCCTGCGCGCAGGTTCGCTGCTCTCATAGCAGGTCAGCAAGTCATCTCGAAGTTCCCTCGTCCACTTAAAGCGTCCATGGTCATAGCGTGTGTTGTCATCATTGAGACCGTCCGGTATGGCCCCTCCAACTTGTCTCTGACCCCCATCCGGTTGGGGTCGATTGTGAGGGGCCCTTCCTCTGTGTGGTAGAACCAGAGAAGAGGATCTCAGAGTGGTTAGCCCTGAGATCCACGTCCGACATCTGTCAGGCAGAGTTGCCTCTGCCTGTCCAGGTACACCGCGTGGAGGCTGCCGGTCCGTTTTCCTTACCCTTATTGAAAGGGAATTACATCCCAGATAAATTCTAGTGCAAAAATCGGTACATCATCCAGGCCACTACAGACATATTTGTTTTTAAGTTGTAACATAGCTAAATAGACTTCATCGACTGTCAACTCCTCCACAAATATAGAATTACTAATTGGATCAGGAAGGGTGCAGTTTAGGTTTTGTGCAAATAATTGCTCAACACTAGCGGTGTAATATTCACAAAAGACATTGCATATTTCCAAGGGCTCTTCAATATTTATTGTTTCTGAGGGAGCAGTCTTTTGCTTTTCCCTGCCAAGGTTAGTATTTACCACTTGCCAGATGGTTCTACTACAATTAGCTGAATTTATAACTTTGTTCTTAAAGAAGTTATTTTTAGCCTTTTGAATTTTCTTAGAAACAGTTTTTTGGCAGCCTGATACTTCCTTCTATTTTCATCTATGATAACTATTCTTACTAATTGAAATTAAGTTTCTTAGTTCCTGATTATCTTTGACAATGTCAAGATTTATCCAGTTGTGACAAGATGGGGAACACTGACATTTTTAATGGCACAAGTTAGGTCTAAGATTTACCTATTTAAAATTTGACCAAAAATATAGCCAAACTTTATTAATAGAAATATAAATAATTGAAATCTGTTCCTGATAGAAGATTTTTTAAATTAATTGAATTGTCTTATGAAAAGTATGTTTAAAAAAACCGTTTGTACTGAGGGCATCGATGCATTAGTAAGTTTAGCTTTGTGATCAGCAATTCCTATATCTAAACTGGAATCAGTGAGACAAGTGGCATTAATGACTACATAGTCGGGCGCTGAAGGCTTATTATTAAAGACTTCTCTGGTAGCTTCAAATTACAAAATATATTTCAAATTAAAACTGTCAAATATATTATAGTTGATTTCTTTCCGTAGAATTTTCAAAATTATTTACATTTAACTCGGCATAACATTGCATTAAGTGAGTTAATAAAAACTTTAAATTGATTATTTATATTTTGGACACATGATTGGTAAATAACTAACCTTCTTTCCAAATAGCTTATTATTAAAACCAGCACATTCACATGACAATTCGGAGGGATGGTTTGGTAAGTTAATTGCCTTCCCCTCTTTTTTAAGTCCATATATGGCAGCACTTCCATAGATATGTCGACTTCTTCAAAATTTTGTTAAGAGGTGATACCCTGGGATGGGTGTAATGTCTGTATGCTCAAAGGTCATTCAATGTTCAGTGACAAAGATGTAATTCAATTTGTTATTTTTTAGGGTCATTTCAAGTTGCGCTATTTTATTTTGGAGACACTGAGCATTTAAATGTATTCTAGGGATGTGAATGAAAAAAATTTTGGTTTTTTGAATTTTTCAGAATTTTCTCTGGCCAGATTGAATCATCCAGTATTTCGCTTAGTAATTAGGAAGTTTCCATTTTTCTCATTTTCTCGTAATAAATAGTAAAAATCTAAAAAATATCTGTAATTTTTTTAAAAATTATCTCTATAAATAAAGAAGTTATGGTCCGTCCAAGTTTAAAATGCTGCGATCATCTGGACTGAGACTTGATTACGTCACAATACATGATTCCGCCAACAGCGAGCAGGTGCGGGCAAATTTTATTCTGAAGTGTTTTCTGAAAACCAATTTGAGTATGTTCCTGTTGAACCAGATTTTATCAAACAATTGATATTAAAACAAAAACCTTATACAATGGGTTATGATAAGATTTCTGCTAGAATGTTGCAGCTAGCTCTCACTTGGGTAGTCGAGCCACTTACTCATATTATTAATTATTCATTCGAAATCGGCAATGTACCTGATTTGTGGAAAACGGCAATTGTTAAACCAATTCCCAAAAAACCTAATTCCATCATTGAAAACTTATCTGATTTAAGACCTATCAGCTTATTGCCTGTACCTCTCAAAATCGCTGAGGCTTCCCTACATATTTAATTAACTGGGTACGTTGAGGCTTTAAACATTTTACCACCTAAACAGTCAGGGTATAGAAAAGGATTCAGTACAATAACTTCTCTTTGTTCAATGACAGACGATTTCATCACGGCTATCGATAACCATAAACTTAATTCTTTAACACTCCTTGATATGACCAAGGCTTTTGATTCAATTGATTTAAACTGCCTTTTAGCAAAACTTCATTACTACGGTATTAGAGATAACTGCTTACAATGGCTAAACAATTATTTATTTAATAGAAATCAATGTACTATTCTTCAAACTTCAGAAAAAATTGATATGTCAGCTTCTCGTTCTATTACTTCTGGCGTACCGCAAGGATCTGTTTTAGGCCCTTTGATATTCTCTATTTTTATTTCTGATTTACAACATGTTGTTGAATATTGTAATATTTATATGTTTGCGGACGATATTTCGCTTAGTAGTAGTTTCTCACCTGACAATGCACAAAATGCAGTTTATGAAATTAACTCTGATTTAGATAAAATAAAGCAATGGTCTTATGATAATACCTTGCTGCTAAATCCAAATAAATGTCAACACATTCTAATTGGTTCTAACCAAAATATTAATAAAGTCAGAGATTTTTCACTTACGATTAATAATGAACACATACCAACTGTTGAGCATGTAAGAAACTTAGGAGTGACCTTTGACAATCAGCTTAAATTTACCAAGCATGTTGATCTAATATGCCGTAAAGCATATTTAAGTTTAAAACAGCTTTTCCCATTCAAAGAATATTTGGATGTTGAGACAAAAAAGATGCTAATTAATAATTTAGTTATATCGCAAATGAACTATGGTGATATTGTATATGGCCCGTGTTTGTCAGTTGAAAATAAAAGACGTATTCAAAGAACGCAAAATCATTGTATTCAGTTTTTAACTGATATACCACGTTATGCTCATATTACACCTTACATTCGAGACTTGGGCCTACTTAAACAAAATGAAGCTAGATTCGTACACTACTCATGCTTTCTTAACAAGATTTTACAAACAGGATTACCTGAGTACTTATCTAATAAAATTATAAGACGTGATCAAGTTCATGACAGACACTTACGAAACATTGCTAACCGAGTCACAGTACCTTTACATCATAGTGCTATTTTTTCGGGAAGCTTTTCTTATATTTCATCTTATATCCTAAATAATTTACCTACTGAATTCCACAACATCTCTGTTGCTTCACTGAAATCCAAACTAAAGCAAGCTATATGTGATAATAGTTTAAATAATATTGACTTTACAAAATTTTAAGTAATATTTTATATTTATATTTTTTAAAACAAGTTTCTGTGTATTTGCTGTATTTTATTATTCCTTATCGTATTTTATTGTACTATTGACTATATTTTTTAGGGTTAGGTTAAAATCATTTTAATGTGCCTAGTCCTTTTGTGTGTATGTTAATTTATATGTATATATGCACAATAAATGCTTTATTATTATTATTATTATTATTATTATTATTAGGTCTCTAATATATTTAAATAAAGCGCCATTTTGATTTCCGCCAGGCCAAACTGGCCAGGCCAAAGCAAATAGAAAATACCCTAAACAGAGAGCAACCATGCTTTATTAGTCTTTATTATCTCAAATATTTAAATAATAATTATTGTTAGTGGCTGTATGAAACCGGCTCGGTGGCGCAGTGCTTAAGGCTTGAGACCACGGGGTCCCAGGTTCGAATTCTGGCTAGGGTATGGATGTGTAGTGGCATTTTTCATGTGTTGACGAGACGGTAGCAGTGGGCTAAACTGCGGTTGTGTGAGAAACAACACGGTCTAGTCATTCTCCTCTCATGAGTTCGAGTCTCAGCTGCGGCAGATGGCAATGTCGCAGGGAATGGGTGTTGTGATGTTGTCTATGTGTCCTGGTTGAGTGGTAGAATAGCCTTTGGCTAAACTCCGCCAGGACATTGAAATAAATAAGGTGATTAAAAAATATATATATATTTTAAAGCTGTATCTTTGTTCAGCTTTATTTGAGTGTCTTAGTTCAGCTTTATTTGAGTGTCTTCATTCCAGACTATACAAAGTGAGTACAAATGTATAAAAATATAACATAACCTATTAAACTTCATGTTATGAAAAATGATTTGATTATGATTGAATATTTAATTAGTTATTAATGTCATGTTCGAAACCACGCAAATTTAATATGATTTTTTATACTTTCAGAATGCCAAAGTAAGCTAAAAGAATGAGTATTTATACACATTTCTGTATTTTACAATCACTGAGAAACCTACAAAATAAAATATTAATTTGGCTCAAGAATTGAATACTGAAATCAGCTTGGAGAGAAAATGTGAATCACGTGAAAGTATTGTCAAATTTGATAATAAACCCGATGAATGAGTATATCATAGAAAACGAAGAAAAAGATTATCTGAGAAGAGCAAAAGAGATGAGCGACGCAAAGAAGAGAATAGAGAAGTAGGAGTGCGCTAAATCCTAAAAATTCATATTCGGCTCTTATTAAATTTGCAAAAGTAATATACTTAGGTATTTATTTTATATTTTTCTAAGAAGTTTGCTTTTTAACACTATAAATGTTTTTAAATATTGAATGTGTTTAGCTTATTTCTATTATTAAAATATTATTATTATTTAAGTAGCACTTAATTCCATACATATAAAATATTTCTGTTTTTTTTTATAAAATTGTAGTGTCTTTGATGATGGTTAATAAATCGAATCGTAAGAAAATAATATTTTATTTTTTAACTGACCATAAACCCAAGAAATTACGTATAAGTTATAAGGAAAAATAAGCAAATCAAAAATGTGCAAATTTGACAAAAATTCTAAACATTTTTACAATTCAATTTTTTTCAAATTTAAGTGTAACATTATTGTCTAAATCTGCAAAATGATGCAATTATCCAGTATTTTACTCGAAAATAACCTCTACGCTCCTATAACGTAAAAGCCATAGGGGTAGAGGTTATTTTCCAATAAAATACTGGATGATTGTATTATTTCGTTGATTTTACGGACATTGTTTTAGAAGAAAACACATGTGGCAGAGGATCCCACCAAGAAACAGAAAAATTAAGTTGCCCTTGGATATCTATTTGCAGTCCGTAGGATATCCTGGGACATTTCAGTATGTAGTTTGTACAGCCTATTCGTAATACTTTGGACATCCCGAAATATTCCGGGATGTCCTGGTACGTCCTTAGTACAAGCGCCAGTATATCCTTCAGGACGTCCCTCGTACTACTTTTATCTGATACCGAGTTATGGCATTGGGATGAAAGAGTGCCGAAAAGCATACAAACTGGGATATTAGGATGTCCATAGGCAAGCCCAAATACTAAATGGGATTTGCCATAGTACGCCTTTTGTTGTGTGGGTACAAATTGGACAGCTCAAGACTTCTTCCCGCAAATTCACCCATTTACTGGGGAATGTGGTATTACTATATCCAATGATCTCATTTAGCATATTTTTTTTATTATATTTTCCAAAAGATATCTTAATTATAGAGCGAAATGCAAAAAAAACAGAATATTCTAGGATCTCCATAGGCTTTAAAATTAATCAAGAACATCGACGCTACATGACGTCATTCAATCCTAGTTGCATTTTCATTCCCTTTTTTTTAGCACTTGTATGCTGCATACTCTTGTGTTAAAATACTCCAATAGTCTCCAAATCAAAATAATCAAGTACATCTCTGGCAGATTAGACAAATCGCTGGGTTCTAACAATGCAAATGCAACTTCGAGACAGATTTTCGGATTCAATGACGTCAGCTCTTTAAGCGCGGCAGTTCATGTTTAAAGCAGTATATTTCTGTAACTACTTATCATATTGACCTCAAATTTTCAGTGTTATAATTATTTGATGATTACTTCACATAAAAGTACTAAATAACCCCATTACAACGAAGATTTTTCTTTCATCAATTTTTTTCTTACACTTTTCAATATACATGTTGTCAATTTTATTGTGCAAGAAACCAACCGTTTGGCACAGCAACTGAAAAAGAAGCCTGCCAGTAATAAGGAAAGACTATATGTCTTGAAAAAATGGACTGATGCAACAAAAAATGAAATCTATGTGTTCCTTGCACTGACATTGCTCAGTGCCGGCACCAAAAAACTTACATTGAGGACGTGTGTCCCTTTTCTCAAAGTCTGTTGCACTTTTGCAATAATGAAGAGAGACCAATGGGCAATTGACTTTTCAAAGTAAGGAAGATGTTTATAAAAACCAAATGGATCTATGCAAGCTGTCTTCAATCATGGCAAAATTTGACAGTAGATGGAAGCTTCATCCTCTTCAAAGGGATACTCGTAATTAAGCAGTACATCAAAACAAGAAGAGCTTGGCTTGAAATAAAACTTTAAGTTGTCATTGGCAAGCTGCGAAAGGGGGTTATGTTCTCGATTTTATTATGTATATTAGAAAGTACACTAACATAAAAATGATTGACTCGGAAAATCAGGTTCTGTGGTGACAACAATACTGCGGCCTTTATTTGGCAAAGGATATTGTCGACTTATCTTTAGGACAGACAAATAAGTTCTTGTGGCACAGTTTTGGGGAAAAGAAAGAACATGGCAGTTCTCAAACAAGAACTTAACAAAGGTGAATTCATTGGCATGTCTAGTGACAGGTTATTAGCTGTGGGGTGGATTGCATGACTACGATAATGACCATGCACCGAAACAGAATGGCTGATTCCAAAAAAATTGAAAACAAAAATCAGAGGTGGTACTCCATTACACTATACCTAACTAAAACTGTTGAGAATATGACATTCTAAAAATTTCATCTGGGTCTTCTTGAGCGGTAAGAAAAAACCTTTTGAACCAAAGGCGATTATGCTGAAAAAAGCGGGAAATAAATGTTCTAAAATTGCCCCAACACATCTCAGTGGACGTCACTTTCCTTGTGAAGTCCTAAATACACAAAAAAGTAAAAATGTCGTTAGAAGATGCACTGTTTGCGCCTCCACTTCTATATGAGATTATTATCTATTTTGATTATTTGACTAAATAAAATGTTTCAATCCATTAAGTTACTTTCAAATATCATTTAAAAATAATTGTCAGCTGGGTGAACCTGCAGTGCAAAAAAAATTCGTCCTCAGAAGGTTAAAGAAGGTTAATGAAGCAGTTTTCACATTCGCTATGCATTATACACTACTACTCGCTTTGCCTATGAAATTTGAATGAGCATAGGAAATGGCCATTTAAAAATGGTGGATCACATTGTCTCTTGCGCTGTTCACTTTGGTGCACGTCTTCGTCGCACAGATTGCATCTCTCCAACTTATGCGCATTTCAGAAGCAAAGCTAGAAGTGTTGACTAGTACTTATTGTTTTTTACTTTCAGTTAAAAATCAGTGCCATAGTTTCGCATAAATTTGTTTTTAAGTGTTTGACATTGACAGAGTTACTTACTGGTTTTCTAAGCTGAGTTTTCATGTATTCATATTTTCTTTTATAATCTCTAGAATAAGGAATTGCAGGACCTGCTATTTGTGGATTAGACAACCTAGGATCCTCCCACTGTGTTGTTCTGGTATCTGTAAATATAAATATTTATATACAGGATGTTTTCTAACAATATTTCGTAATTATATTTCGACCTCATCTCATAAACAAGAATAGTGTAGTACCCTGCGTATGTACCAAACTTCACACATTTTAAAGACTAACAGCCATTTGTGCCATATTGTTTAATAAGTATAATCTTTAATCTCTGGTTAATAATCTATTTTGGGTTGCACTGATACTTAAACGTTTAAATAGATTTAAATTATCATAACATGGGAGACAGTACATGTGAGAAATTAAAGTCCAAAATAATAAACACCCTAAAAAAAATTAAATTTTGATTAGACGTCAATTTACTAACTCTAAACTGGGAAAAAACTAAGTTGTGTGGACTCTCGTACTAAACCACCATTTAATATTATAACACTACACAATGAAGGATGTGACAGAAATAATATAACATGATAAAATATATATAACAGAAGAGGTAAAGTATCTAGGCATAATTTTAGATACTTGCGTTTTGATAAACATGTACAATACATCGCTCCTAAGCTATGGAAGGCAATATTTATACTAAGAAAACTGAAAGAGTTCATGAGCAAAAAAAACATAAAAATAATATATTATGCGTTGTTTCATTCAGTGGTGCAGTATGGAAGTATAACATGGGGCACAAGTTATGAGAATACAATAAACTCATTATAAATTCTATAAAAAAAAAGCATTGAAGATTCTACTAAAGAAAAATAGAACATATCCAACAGATCTTTTGTATAATGAGATAGACATCCTTAACCTAAAAAAGCGCTACATGCACAAAGTGCTACAAAAAATATTTAATAACAAAAACTTAACACTTGTAAATAGTTTATATTACAATACAAGACAGCCTATAAAACTGATAGCAGAAATAACAAAAAATTCTGAAAAGAAAATCTCAAAAATGCATTACATACATGGCACCTAAAATATTCAATGGACTGCTTTTAAGCACAAAAACTTGTAAAATTTACTATAAATTTTCAAAGAAGTGTAAAAATTGGCTAATATCCATTAATGAAACCCCAGTAAAAAATGTACTTGTATAAAGACTTTAGCAACATGTAAAATTTTTCCAATAAACTATTAATTTCTCATTTATGTAATATTAACTGAAAATGTTATTTTTTTGTCTTGTAATACAGCATAGCCTGTCAGTAGGTATCATTAATATGGTATTATGTAATGCACTCAATAAATGTGAGAAACTGAAATGGGTCACGTGCTGGTAGCTTGCTACCTTAGTGACTGTACCATCTTTATTTAGGCATAATATTTCTTGTAAATATAATTCTATACTCCTGTAACTTATCTTAAAAATTTGTAATTTTCGATCACTATGCATTTATCTGTGCAGTGCAATGACTTTAATTTTAAACTCCCTCTAAAAATTAAACAACCATTAGTTAATCACTAGGATGGGCTAAAGCCCATTCTAGCTCCTAGCGGAGAGAATTATCAGTCCTTCGCACTCAATTTCAGTTATGAAAATTTGAGTATTTTTCGTATATTTGAAATTTCTTGAAAATTTGACATTTTTCCGAAAATTTAACATTTTTTAATAACTTAACATTTTTTAAAAATTAGACGTTTTTTAAAATTTGACAATTTTTGAAAAGTTGACATTTTTTAAAAAAATTTTAAATTTTTTCAAGAAAATTTTTCATTTTTTGAAAAATTTGTATATTTCTGAATATTTGATTTTTTTTGAATTTTTTAAAAAAATTTACATTTTCTGAAGATTTGACGTTTTTTTGAAAATTTTACATTTTTTTTAAATTTGACCATTTGTGAAAATTTAATATTTTTCTGAAAGTTCGACAATTTTCTGAATATTTGATTCTTTCAGAAAATTTTACATTTTTATGACAATTTGACATTTTTCTGAAAGTTTGACATTTTTCCGGATTCCGTCTCTTCAAGTTTCATAAAAATTTTTGTCATTTTTCTGAAAATTGGACAATTTTTGAAAATTTGACATTTTTCTGAAGTGAAATTTTTTCAAAAATTTGACATTTTCCCGAATTTTTGACATTTTTCTGAAAAGTGACATTTCTTCGAAAATTTGACATTTTTCCGAATTTTTGTCATTTTTCTGAAAAGTGACATTTCTATGAAAATTGACATTTTTCCGAATTTTTGATATTTTTCTGAAATGTGACATTTCTCCGAAAATTTGATATTTTCCCGAAAATTTGACATTTTTCTGAAAAGTGACATTTCTCCGAAAATTTGACATTTTTCTGAAAAGGGACATTTCTCCGAAAATTGACATTTTTCCGAAATTTTGACATTTTTCTGAAAAGTGACATTTCGCTGAAAATTGACATTTTTTCCGAATTTTTGACATTTTTCTGAAAAGTGACATTTCTCCAAAATTTGACATTTTTCTGAAAAGTGACATTTGTCCGAAAATTTGACATGTTTCTGAAAAGTGACATTTTTCCGAAAATTATTTTTGTGACATAGGTGTATTTTTGATTCACTCGAATTTCATCTTTCTTCAATAGTGTCACCTACATTTAAAATATGAAGTTAGTATCTTTGCCCGTTCGTGCGTTATAAAAATTTGTATTTTTTGTGACGTAGGTGTATTTTTGATTCACCCGAATTTTGTCACTAGCAGTCGTGGTGTAAACTTCTATTAGCTGCTCTTTTGAGTTTATTTAAGTCTTTTGCTCATAAATTCTAATAATGTCATCAGAAAGTGATGGAAATAGTGAAATGGACGTGGTGGAGGAAGAAAACTGGACAGAAGCAAAGAAAAAGAACAGAAAATCTGAAAGGAAAAGACAAATGAATTTACTCAAGAAGATATTAACAGTATTATTCTAGGACAATCTTTAACCTCTGGTACAAAAACAACACAGATAAATACTACACAAAAAGCTATCACAAGTAAAAACAATCAGACTAAAAACACACATACAAAAGACACAAACTTCTCTCCTTTAATGAAAGAGATTAACCAAAAAAGATACCAACATATTTTTTACATAACAATTGATACAAACTACACGAGATTTAATTTTACAGATTACTGGGGAAAAATATATCCCAATTCAAAAGATATAATCCTAAAAACCAAACTTGGACTACTATTGAAAACAGATACTGCCAAGCAGTCAATTACAAATACATTAAGTAAAATGATAGAATTCGGTAAAATAATCAGATATACAGAACCATCTCCAAATACTAAACCGATTCGATCTGAACTTACATCTACAAGCTACTCGGTAGTTATAGGCACAGTAGAACAGGGAATTGAAGACCAAACAATAAGTGATTATTTAAACAAATCTAAACTAGAACATCGGTATTGTAAGAGAATTATCTCGAAAACATCAAACAAACCTACCTCTCTCATCAGGATAATCACCAGTTCTCAAGAAACCTCTACAACTCTCCTCACAGAAGGACTGTTTTTTAAATATCAACATTACCCTGTTTACCCCAGTAAACCACCACCACCACCATCCCCTAAACCGTGTGGCAAATGCCTTTCATTTGAACATGCTACAGAGATTTGTAATACACCAGTTAAATGCACGAAATGTTTTGGGAACCACTCGTCAAACAAGTGTACTTCTACGTTACCACCCAAATGTAACAGTTGCCATTCCGACGATCACCAAGCCTGATCATATAAATGCCCTAATAGACCAAAAGGTCCAATACACGGCGTACCAAATATTCAAATTAAATCTCTTAACAAAAAATGACATGAAATTTCAAACGAAAAGAAAAAAAGCAGAATACACCAACCCATTACTATACACGATACTATCGTCAATACTTATATCAATGAACTAAACGAACCAACAAATATCAATAGAGAGGAGTTACTGACACAATTAAGAAAAGGATTTATGTACAACTTTAAAGTAGATACAACAGCGGTTTTCTCTGGAAACTTATTTTTGATATGGAATTACATACTTCTCCCACAGAATTAATAAACCATTCAAGCAGTTTTCAATATGAACATGTCACACATTAACCTAGTTTACTCAAACACTAATAGTTACCCTCGAAAGAAACAACTAATTCATAACTATATCGAAAATAACAACATTAATGGTGTAATGTTCAGAGTTGTAATGGCGTCAAGTAAGTAGTCGTGTGCGTGAACAACTGCAGAAAATTATAAATATATTAGTAACGAAGAAAAATAATTTGAACCTAAATTAAACAAAATAAGTAACTAAAAAGAATTGTTATTATAGTTGAATATTAAAAAAAAAAAAAAAACTAAGCGAAACAGAGTAATTCACGCAAGTAAACATAATTTGTAAAATGGTGTTAACAAAGCAATTTATTTCTGATGTGGAGGAAGTCATAATATCGTCCTTACAGAAAGAAAATGTAATCAAAGAGCTAAGTAAGTCGATTGCAAACTGTTTATATAAGAAATTTGAACATGAATTCTCCGAAATACGTCAAGAAATATCGTCAATTAAGAAAGAATTTAAAGAATTCAAAGAGCAAGCAACACAAAATGAAAAAACCTATAAACAAAAACTAAATATGATAGAGCAACAGTCACGGGAGAAAAACATAGCTATATTTGGATTTAAAGAATGAAATGGAGAGAACCTAAAAAAAAAGGATGTAGTAGAGTACTTTAATAAATCTAAACTAGAAACTAATTTAACTATGGCAGATATTGATAGATGTCACAGGTTAGGAAAGCAGATCAATAAAACTAAACCTAGACCAATTATCGTAAAATTTGTTAATTATCAGGATAAAATAAGTATATTTAAAACTAAAAAAAATCTGAAAGGATCTGGTATAACAATTAAGGAAGACCTAACACTAGAAAATTTAAAATTATATAATTCAGTAGCAGAGAAATATGGACATACAAATACCTGGACTAACCATGGATCAGTCTTTGCAAAAACACGAGAAGGGATCATTGTATACAGGGAAAACCACCAAATAGGAGCAGCCGAAAATGAAGAAAACGGAAAACATGAATAATTTATCAATTATGCACTCTCCATTTAATGAATTATTATATTACACTTACGTAACAACAATTTATTTACCTGTCATTATTTTAACATTTGGTTAATGAATTTGTACAATTATTTTTTTTTTAATTATATTAATATAAATAATAATTTTCTGATATAAAAATTATTCGTTGTATAATATTTCTTTCATATCGGTATAAAAACTTTAATTTTGCAGTGTTTGTAGCTTAAGCAGCAAAAAGAGAGATATATTACATGATTAATTGTCTACAGCTCATTACAGCCCCTTGAGTTCATTGAAAGGGATGCTGGCCACATACTGTCAAGCACAAAAGAATGGTTCATATCAAACAACTTATGCTGCAATGATAGCAAAACTAAGTCCTCAATTTTTAGTTTACGTAATGCAAACATAAATGTACCAAACACTGTTAATAGCAGCTCTGTTAAATTTCTTGGTGTTGTTCTTGATACCAAATTGACCTGGGCTGAATACGCTAATTATGTAAGTAAGAAACTCTCCCAGGGCATATTTTTAGTACGTAACCTAAAAAATACTGTATCGGATAAAACCCTAATGACGTCCTACTATGGTTGCATCCACTCCAAACTTTCCTATGCTATTCTTAACTGGGGCCACTCCCTTCACTCAGACAAAATTTTCAAATTACAACGAAGATGCATCAGAATTATAGCTGGGCTAAAATATCGCGACTGCTGCAGAGAACAATTCAAAACCCTTGGTATACTCACCCTACCATGTGTTTATATTGCAGAATGTTTAATGTATATTAAACAGAATTTTCACCTATTTCAAAAACATGGGGATATCCATCAACATCTAACTAGAAACAATAATCAAATAAAACTAAATTTTCATAGATTATCAAGAACCAGAGATGGCACTACCTATCACTGTATAAAGTTTTTTAATGTTTTACCAGAGGAATTAAAAACCTCACCATTTAACATCTATAAATACAAAATTAAATCATACCTAAAGAAAAAAAGCTTTCTACAACTTTGAGGTACCTCGTCAACGATTTTACAGATATGATGTAAATATTTTGGGAGATCTGCTGGCTCTCAATATAATTCATTACATATTATAAGTTACTAGTATTGTGTATGTTCTATATATGGTTTTGTTGCATTAAGTGTATTTTCTATGTTTCTGTATTCCGTTGTTTATTAATTTTAATGTAATTTTATCGTCAGACTATTTCTTTTGACCTGTGTAAACACTGTTTTTGTGTAAAAACATCAATAAATTATCTATCTATCATTTGGCAAGTAAAATTGAAGGTGCTTATGCAGATCGACAGTTTATACAATTGTCCTTGGTTTCAATCTGCATCGCGCAAAAACACGAAACAAATGTGAAGACAAATCGCCCTGTATATGACTTTTTATCGCCTCGCAGATTGACAGCAGTGGATGAATCTGATTGGACGTTTTATTTAATTAAAAAAAGCCTCCACTTTGACCACTCCTAGCTCGTTAATTTTTGGAGTATGACAATTAAACAAAAAAAAAACTTTTAGATAATTTAATTCTGTACAAATTCGTTAGGGCGAAGTTTTTTGGCCTAGGAGCCACCGTTTAGGAGTTTAAGCAAAAAATGTACCATTTTGAATCGTGTATCGCCACACATTTGGGTCGATTTCTCCGAAACGAAAGTATTTAGAACAATTCTCACTGTATGGGAAAGACACAAACGTGTGCCCATGAGAGAAGGAAGCTGAAAATTGCTTGTCTTTCTCCTTTTAGTGAACAGCATTAGCTCTGTCTTGCCAGGGTTGACCGAGAGCCCGTGTCTGTTACACCATAACTGAACTATGTTAAGAGCCCTTTGCATGAGCCCTGCGATAGTCACTTCAAATCGGCCTCATCATGATAGCCAGATCGTCTGCATATGCTTGCGCATAGTAACCTGCTTCGTTCAATTCGACCAGTAGCCCATCGAACATGAGGTTCCACAATAACGGGGACAGTACCCCACCCTGAGGACAACCTCGGCCCGCCTAGGCCCTAACCGAATCATTGCGAAGCGTGATTTCAATGTTGCGGGTGCTCAGCATGGACGATATCTACTTAATTATGGTGCCAGTTCTTTCTGCTCTAGCGCCTTCTCAGCTCTAACAACGATCTGATGAAGGGCCGTCTCTGCAGATTTACCGGCTTGGTATGCATGTTGATTGGGATGAATTGGTGATGACACCAGTACCCTATCCTTTATATACCTTTCTATTAACTTTTCCAATATCTTTAAAAGAAAGGAAGTCAGGCTTATCGGTCTAAATGCCTTAGTCTGGTCATATATGGTACAACCTGTTTTTGGTATAAAGACCACTTTTACTTCTCTCCAGGACACTGGTATGTATCCCAGAGCTAGGCAGGATCTAAGTAGATGATACAGGTGTCCCAATAGTACCTCCGCGCCCTTTTGTATAAGAGCCGGATATATACCATCAGGTCCCCGCGATTTAAACGGGTCAAATGTCGATATGGCCCATCTCAATTTCTCGTGTTATTGTTGTAGAACTCTCCAAAATCGTCCTAAGTTGAAGACAGAATCAAAATTCGACTTAGGCAAAAATTTCATTTAAAGACATTTTTAAGAGTCTGCAGAGGCACAGATCAGTCCATAAGGACTGGGGTTCTATAAGGCGTTGGAAATGACCAGGTGAAAATTCGAAGAAACACCGAATTTTCACTTAGGAAAAATGTTTTTGGTTCAGGATATGAGAGCAGAAGTATATAATGACAAAGATTTATGAATAATATACTTTTTCAAAGGTACCACAAATTGGACTTTGAAAAATAATATTTTTGAAAGGGCGTCAAAATTTGGCTCAAGAATCAATTTATCGAAAGTACGCCAAAATTTCACTTACAGACTAATTTTTCAAAACTGCGTTGAAATTTGGCTTGAAAATCGATTTTTCAAAAGTACCCCAAGATTTCACCCGCAGATTAATTTTTCAAAACTACCTTGAAATTTGACTTGAAAATCGATTTTTCAAAAGTACGCCAAAATTTCACCCGCAGATTAGTTTTTCAAAAGTACCTTGAAATTTGGCTTGAAAATCGATTGTTCAAAAGTATGCCAAAATTTCACTCGAAGATTAGTTTTTCAAAAGTACCGTGAAATTTGGCTTGAAAATTGATTTTTCAAAAGTACGCCGAAATTGGTCTTAAAATAGATTTTTTAAAAGTACCACAAAGTCAGTTTAAAAAGTACCACGAAAATATACTTTGAGTTATTTTTTATTTTTTTTTATTCCTCCACCAAAGACATTGACCTTTGAGGTACGGTCATTGAAAGCCCAATTCAAAAGTATGAGCATAAAATTTTAGCGATGCACTGCATCCAAAAGACAAAATAGAAGATTTTGACAAAGCCGGCGTAGTGCCGATAAGCAAAAATTGATAAAAATCAATGCACATGTACAAGGCCGGTTTCTCGTATGGAAAGAGTTTGGATTGACTCAGCGGCTCACATTTTGGTCGAGAGCGTTGAGTGGTCCAGACAAAGCAATGGTAGAAAAGCCAATAACAGGGCTTTTCAAATGACAAAGTTATAGCCTTGTGCATAAAAAAGTTATTTCAGTCAGCCATAATTATTTATTTACCCAGAGTCTGAAACGATTCTAAAAGGCACGCACTTTGATTCTGAGGAGGTGTGTATGAATCTTTTCTACCTATCGATCGTTAGTGTATGCGCTCTCGCTTGTATGGTATGAAAGCAATTGTCTTGGTTGGGAAGGCACTATTCTCTAATAAGAATACTGTAACCCCTAAAATTTGTTAAATAAACGAATTCTTTGAACGCTTGCATCTTAATTGATCTTGAGGCCTGTTGACAGTCTATAATTCCTGCAACTTTCGTATCGAAAGCCGGATGTGTCGAGTTAATTCGCATTAACCTTCGACCTTCTGGTGACGCTACGGAGGTTCGATAGGGATTTTTTGAGAAATCTTTGGGTGTAGAAGTTGTTATTAGCAGCCCAAAAAGTGCTTCACACGACCAAAAATCAATCCCATCGGAGAGAAATTCTTCGATAGGGATTTTTTTATGCGAAAATAAAAATTTTCAAAAGATACCTAAACCCCAGAACCAAGGATTTCACTCCAGAGAGAGCGTCGTTTTCAATCTGAGGTAGTGCCGCCTTGGTCCATTACTCGGTTACCGAGGTGCATCTTATCTCGAACTCGCCTGGGAGGTAGAAGAACGGGGTAATACGCGACTGGCGCCCCCTGAGAAATAAATTGATGTCGCGTCATTTTGACGCCCGGTAGTGCGTTCTTCTACATGGCGCCCAACGTGAGGCGTTGTTAGTCAGCAGGGCTTTCTGGAAAGGATATGAATGATTCAACGCCTTTTCAGTTTTACGACGAGCCGACATCTGTGATGGACAACGTCTCTAGAGGGTTAGAGAGGCCGTGCGCGGAGGATGCACTAGGTAGTTCGGGGGTGAGTCCGAGTACCACTGAAGGAGTCACACAGCCCTCCTCAGAACAAGTGTTCACCCAAATGGCAGCTGGTCTGGTCAAGGCTCTAAGCGAAGCCACGCATGAGCATAAATATCGGTCGAAGCATCCAAATGTGGAATTTCATGGCTTCGAACACGAAGACCCTGAAACCTTCATTAATCATATGGAGGAATTTTTCGTCCGAGTACGAATTACACAGGATAACGACCGACTGTATAAGATATCAGAGCAACTCAAAGACGATGCCAGGAAATGGTTCGAACAATACCGAACTCTAATTACCACTTATCCTCTATTCTTCGAGCGGTTCAGAAGCCGTTACGATTCGGGTGAAATACTCACCGAAGCAATAGCCAATTTATATGGCAAGAAACAAGATGCTGAGGAAGATACGTCGATATTTATTTCTAGGAAGGTATGCCTCTTCAAGAGAATCGATCCGTTTAAGCCGGAGGCGATGAAGGCGGCTATCATCTTCAATCAGTTGAGACCTGATATTAAAATGCACCTAAAGAGCGCCGTCATTTTAGATACAAATACACTAGTGACGATGACCGAACAAATGGCCAAAATCATGAAAGAGAATAAAGAATTCGAGGCTCTGCATAGTGTCAGAAAAAGCAAGGACCAAGGAGCGTCCACCTTTACTGCTTCAGCTCAAGGGAATCAGCAATCGAGCAGTAACTGGAGAACGGAACCCTCCACTTTAGCGAAGCCGTCCTCCAATTCCTTTGGTGCATCTAGGACACCATTCAATGGATCTCCAAGAAGAGATAATCCGCCAGCACCAAGGGTGCATTTTGCAAATAATATTTCCTCGCTGCCCAGAGGGGATATACCGAGAAGGGGTACTGGTGACGTAAGGAACTCCCGAGTCCCGTATCGCCCTTGCAGATATTGCCCAACGGAGCAGTGGCATTTTCATGCGGAATGCCCAAACAATCAGACAGACAGACAGACAGACAGTTTATTCATGTGAGACAGATACAATGTATACACTCGTCAAAAAAAAAATACAACATACAAATTTAAATATTAAAAGTATAAAATACATTACTTATGAGATAGTAATAAAATGCATTTAAAATGAATTTAAAATGAATTTAAACTAAAATAAAACACTATACAGAGCTAGTCAGTTATAAGTGGTGTGCCGAAAATAATCAACAAATTCTTGGACTTCATAAAAAACTTCCTCTTTCAGAAAACTTTTAATTTTTGTATTAAATTTCTTATGACTCAAATTTTTCCATTCATTTGGCAAGAGGATATATAATTGTACTGATTTATACCTGTAATTGTTAATGTTCATCAATAGACGGAAGAATGGGGCTATTATTGGTTTATGTCTGGTATTATAGCTAGTTTTAAAATTATATTCACTAATGTGATTTTGTGCATAAAGAATACATTCAAATATGTACTGATTAGTGCAAGTAAGTATACCTAATTTTTTAAATAAAGGTCTACTACAGGTGTCATAAGGTCTAGAGTTTGTGATTATGCTTACTGCTCGTTTTTGCAATTTTAATATTTTAGAGGCATGTGTGGATCCTCCCCAGAGTAAAATTCCATAACACATAACGCTATGGAAAAGAGCATGATATGCCATTAAAATTACACTATGGTTAACTAAATTGTGAAGGTTTTTTAATAAATAGATGCAACTTGACAGCTTCTTGGATAGGCAATCTGCATGAGCTTCCCATGTTAACCTACTATCCAAAGTGAGACCTAAACATTTTACTGGATTGTTATTTTCTATGCCAATCTGAGAGTTTAAATTGAAAATAAGCGTTTGAGTTTTGTCTTCATTTAAGTTTAGTTTAATATTGTTAAAATAATCCTTAGCTAATGATTGCATCTCTTCTGACATGTCTATAAGGTGGTTTAAATTTTTATCAGCTGAGAGTAATGTTGTATCATCAGCATATTCCACATGTTTACAAGGAAGAATTGTTGATATGTCATTTACATATATTATGAATAAGATTGGTCCTAGTATGGATCCCTGGGGAATTCCATGTTTCAGTGACTTTAGTGGGGACATAGTAGTGCTGGAACTGACACACTGATACCTATTCATAACATAGGTTTTTATAAAAGTTAGAGCTGGCCCTCTGATGCCATAAGTTTCTAATTTTGTTAATAATATGTCAGTAGAAACGCAATCAAAAGCCTTGGATAAATCTAAATATGATGTCATGGTCATATTTCCACTTTCAAGTTCATCAGTTATAAAAGTTATAATGTCTGTTAAGGCTTTAATAGTAGACTTTCCACCTCTATAACCATATTGATAACAATTTAGCAAGTTCTTACTTTCTAAATAATACATTAACCGAACTTTATATGCTAGCTCTAATAATTTAGATAGAATGGGAACTATTGAAATTGGTCTATAGTTGCTTTCAAGATTTCTGTCTCCCTTTTTATAGATGGGGGTTACCTTAGAATGTTTCAGGCAGTCAGGGAATACTCCTTTTTCAAAACATATGTTAATTAGATGCGTGATCTGATGTAAAAGTTCCTTTTTAGCAATTTTAATCATGTCGCTATTTATGCCATAATAATCTTTACATTTTGATGTACTTAATGTATCAATCAAATCGTTAATTTCCTGCTCAGTTACTGGCTCCAGATAAAAGGAAAAGGACACTCTACTATTTCTTAATTTGCTAAGGTAATCTAAGTTGTCATGGTTTATAGTATTTATGATTTCACTAGAAATATTAACAAAATAATTATTTAAATCTTCAACAGATATTTTAAGAGGAGTTTCTTTGTATTTATTTTGATTTATAATAGACCATGCCACCTTCTGTTTGTTAGAAGCGTTTGCAATAAGTTCAGTGTTATAATTTATAGTTTCCAATTTTAGTGCCATTTTATATTCCTTTTTTAGCATGTTATAGGATTCTTTAAAATTGCTGTTAAACTTGCTAAAGTCATGCAACATAATAAGGTTGTTTTTCATTACTTTAATCTGTTCACTGTACTTAATCTTATTGTGTCTTGTTTTTCCCTGTTTGAGAGGGAAAGAAGTATCAAATGACCTAGTGATGTTGTGAATTAAGATTTCAGACATTATATGAACATCCTTGGTGTCAAAAAAATATGACCAATCAGAGTTGGCAATTGCCAATTTATAATTTTCTTTAGTTATGTTATTAATTATTCTGTAATTTTGATGTTTGCTGATAGAGTATATTTTATCGGTTACGAAATAGAAAAAACTCAAACTTTCATGGTCAGATAAGCATGGATTAAATACATCCGTCTCCCAGTGAGAACGGTCAATTTTAGAGAAAATGTTATCTATCGTAACATGAATACGGGAAACCAAGCGGGGGTCAGAGGCAATGGCCAGAGCCGATCTGTACCAACCCCATCTACCAGGCCCAGCCAAGCTCGAGGCGACCGAGTCGGAAGCCCCGAAGCAAGAAGTTCAAATTAAATAACTGCGATGACCTTCCTGATCTTAATTACCTATTTAAGGATCAAGAAGTCAACCTATCTCCCCACCGATTTACCCCATTAGAATCTATCAATCAAACTAGCGACTCTTTCCCTCTGCCTCGCATCAAGATCATAATTAATAACCGAGCGGTTAACGCTTTATTGGATACAGGTTCGAGTACCGCTCAGTACAGTTCGCCTCCCATTATAATAGAAAGGAAAGGCCCGGCAAGAAGCCTCGCTTCTGCATTGCTTATCGTCACTTAAACGAAGTAACGGAAGACGAAGCCTCCATCTTACATAAGATATACGAGAGTATAAAGGATCTAGGAAACGCCAACATATTTACGGTGTTAGACCTCAAGAGCGGATACTGGCAAATCCCTCTTGAGGAGTCGTCAAAAAATTATTCCACGTTTACAACATTGGATGGAGCATCTTACCGATTCAACGTGATGCCTTTCGGACTGAAGACAGCTCCGTGTAGTTCCAAAAATTTATGGCAAGAGACGTATTGACCGGTTACTTGCATCATTTCTGCAAAGTATACCTCGATGATATAATCATCTATAGTGAAAATATAGATATAATAATAATAATACTTTATTTAAATAGGTAATTCCTTCACAAATATAAAAAAAATACAATACATACATAACAATAACATAAAAACATACATTATACAATTATGAATAATGTAGAGTAGGAATATAAAAATATATAATCAATCACCACTTAGATACAATTTTAATTCACGTTTAAAAGTGCTTAGGGAATTACTATCTTTAATTTTCTTTGGTCACGAACTCCTTTAAAAAATATGTTATTCATTGCTCTGCAGCAGTGAGTTCTGCTAATATGAATATCAGTATGAGACCTAGTATTATATGCATGAATTTCATGGTTAAATGTAATGAACCTATTCAAATACTCGGGTAATTTTAGAATTTTAGAATTTTAAATATAAAAATCATTGTAAAGTAGGTAATTCTAACCGATACAGGCATCCATTCTAGAACCCTTAACATGGTTATAATAGGTGTATATCTGTTGCATCTGAGAATTATTTTCATCGCCCTATTCTGCAATATTTGTAATTCATTAATACTACTTTGGTCAAGTAAATACAAAACAGTAGCACAGAAGTCAAAGTGTGGCAAAATGATTGCTTTGTATACGGTGATTCTAGTTTTCATATCTAAGTTAATTGCTATTCTTGAGAAGTAAAACAATTTTTTCTTAATTTTCTTTTTTGTATAATCAAAATGCTGTTTAAATGACAAGATGTCATCCAAAATTATTCCCAAATATTTAATTTGTTTGACCACTTCAACTGGCGAATTATCTATGGACAGATTAGTATTATTAAAATTGATGTTACCACTTCTAAACCTATTTGTAATCACCATTGCTTTTGTTTTGCTTGGATTTAATTTGAGTTTATTGACTTTAAAATATTTTTCAACTTTGGAAAGCTCCATATTCATTTTATTGACAGCATTATCTAGATCGTCATCACATACAGCCAATAATGTATCATCAGCATACAAATTCAAGAAGTCGCAATTAAGCTGGTAATTTATATCGTTAATATATATAATAAATAGCAGGGGTCCTAAAATGCTTCCCTGTGGTACACCAAGCTCAACGTCAAGGCTTGAAGAATATGTGTTATTAATATTGGTGATCTGTTTTCTGTCTGTCAAATAGTTTTCTAGCCACTTCAAAACATTACCTTTTACACAATAATAAGATAATTTATCCAATAATACTTTCCAATCGATGGTTTCAAATGCTCTTTTTAAGTCTATAAATACAGCAACTAAATTGCCACCTTACTAAAATTCTAAGGGAGGTATTGAACCTTAGCTTAACTCATAGGTGGTGATATGTCCAATGTTGTTAAAGACGAAACGTTGGCTAGCATACAGCCGGAGCTGGTCGTGCGGTTATTTAGCACCACTCACTACACTTATAGTTGAGCAGTTCAGGGCGCCAGTAACCTGAATAAATGCCTTACATTTCCTAGTAGACGCTTAACGTCCGGTTACAAAACTCTAAGCACAAACAAAATAATACTGGACCAATATGCAAATATCAAGGGCAAGACTGCCTGATTATAGTTACTCTACAAGAAATGAAGCTCAAACGTATTTAAAAGCTACTTTAATTTGTATCACCCTGTATATCACAAAGGAGAAAAATATATATACTTAAATATTGTTAAAACAAAGTATGGCCGCAAGATTAAAACTACGAAATAGGAAGGCTTAGAGCCCTCAAGGGAATCAATTTAATTAATTTAATTTATTTTAATTAAATACAAAAAAGTAGTAATAAGGTTAAGCCTAAATGGGAATGTCCGCTCGTGATCACGTGTGGCGCACCCGATTTATACAGTATAAATAATAGTTAGAAACTTGAACTTGTTACCTAATAAAATTATACCTAAAATACCTAAGATCTGGTCAACTAATTAATGAACCAGGGAAGAAAAAAAAATAGTACTAAATCAAATGGTAGAGTAATACATGTAAATACAATCACAGTAACACAGCTTATCTGTTTTTGATGTTGTCCTCGCATAGGATTGCTACAAAATGGCGATTCCAGTGGTCGATCGTTTGGGACACCCGGTATACTGTGGTTACCTCAATAACTTTTCAGTTGACTAAATTACCATGCACGAATTCCACTAGAACCACTGACTGCAATCTACTATCAGCTAATATCCAAATTTAATTTGAAATATCCAAATTTAATTATCAAAAATTTCGGTACAGCAACTAAGACTTCTGTACGGAAAATTTGCAAAGTATTGCACAGCAAACTAAAAGCCCTACAACAAGGATTTTCGAAATTACCATTAACCAATAGTTTTAAAAGAAAATTTTAATAACTTACGTAGATGGAAGGTGGCTTGTAGTGACCTAAGCTATAGACAAGAGCTTGGTTATAACAAATTACCACGTGTTAATTAGGTATACAGATGCACTCAGATCCGGCATACAGCCGAAATTATGCGCCGTCCCACAACTTCACAAGCATACGGCCACAATTTAATAATATTTTTCTAGTTATATCCCATATATTTAGGAACACCTCAAAGTGTTAAACTTATAGAAAAATTTAGAGGATCACCTGTTAACTTCAAGTACTACGTGATAACTGACTCGCACGTCTCCCGTTTTTACTTCTTTTTTATAATCGGCCGATAAAAACTCGGAGATATAAAATTCGAAAAACTATAGTGATAATAGCTAGAATATAAATGATTAAGCATAGGCATTATAATTTATTCTTCCTTTTTTTTTTAAAGATACTCTTTATTTTAAGATAGGCTGGACATAAAACTGAATTATTTTACCTCAAATATTTAATAAACCAATATGTATTTCTGGTGGTATATTCTTAGGCAGGATAAAATCCATAAAATTAAACGTATCTTAATCGTCGAACTACATTTACAAGGGATAATTTAAAATTACATACTCCAGGGGAATTGGTAACGTTACAAAATCTTCCCCCACTTTAAGATTTTTTTTTTCCAATAACAACACAAATAAAGCACTAAACAAAAAAAAATCTTGGAGGAGAATACTAGCAATATTATTCTTCATCAGGCCTTTAAATCCTTCGTATGCCAAACCCCACAATATTCATTGTTTGAATCTTTTAACTCATACGTCCAGGGCGAAAGACGCTTAGCAATAATAAAGGGTCCTATGAATTTGGGTGCAAGTTTGGCTGTGAAATATTGAGCCTTGTCAGATAGTACATAATTACGGCGCCATACCAATTCATTTTCCAAATATTGCGTATCTCTACGACGAAGATCGTACCACTTTTTGTTTTCCTCGTAGGCTTTAGATAACCGAGACTCTTCATCACGATAAATAAGCGCAAAACTTTGAGAGCGATCATCATCTATATTGGATCGATCGAATTGAATGGGTAAATCTTCATTCCACGGGTCACCCTGCAAGGAGATTTCACGACCAAAATTAATAAAATTAGGCGTCAACCCAGTGACTTCATGTTTGGTTGATCGAATCGCACAACCAACTTTTGCTAAGTTTTTATCCCAGTCTCTATGACTTCCGGAAACCATTGAAGGTAACATAGTTTTTAGAACCCTATTTATTCGCTCGCAAGGGTTAGCTTGTGGATGATATAACGCGGTATACTTAATATTAACTTTATAAGACTTCATAAGTGTCATAAATTCTTTGGATATAAACTGTACTCCATTATCTACGATAATAGCTCTAGGACAACCGAATACAAGGAATACCTGTTCTTCTATTAATTTTACGATATTAGGAGTTTTTGCTGTTCGTGTAGAAGAACGCACTACCGGGCGTCAAAATGACGCGACACCAATTTATTTCTCAGGGGGCGCCAGTCGCGTATTACCCCGTTCTTCTACCTCCCAGGCGGGTTCGAGATAAGATGCACTTCGGTAGCCGAGTAATGGGACCAAGGCGGCACTACCACAGATCGGAAATTACGCTCTCTCTGGACCCGAATTCCCTCGTTAGGGGTTTAGGCACCTCTTAATTTCCTGAATTTTTGCATAAAAAAATCCCAACCGAAGAATTTCTCTGCGGAGGGATTAGTTTTGGTACGCGAAAATCACGTTTTGGTCCATTAATAACGGAATATATTTCTCAAAAAACGCATAAAAAAATCCCTATCAAACCTTCGTAAAGCAACCAGAAGGTCGAACGTTAATGCGAATTAACTCGACACATCCGGCTTTCTATACGAAAGTTCCAGGGATTATAGACCGTCAACAGGCCTCAAGATCAATTAAGAAATATTAGTTCAAGGAATCCGTTTATTTAACAGAATTGGTTATACAAAATTCTCAAGAAAGAATCGTGCCTTCCCCAATCAAGGTAGTGACTTTCAGACCATACAAGCGAGAGCGCTCACGCTAACGATCGATTAGGTAGAAAAGATTCATACGTACCTTCTCAGAATCAAAATGTGAGCTTTTAGAATCATTTCAGACTCTGGGTAAATGAATAATTAAGGCTGACTGAAATTAACTTAAAAAAGTTTTACTAAATGAATTTAGTTTCGCTAGAGACTACTTAGCTTTAAAGTTCTTGTATCGTGGAGATTCACGTACTCAAACACATTCAGAGGACTTATTACTGCATAAGTTGAGTGGCGTTCGATCAGTCCACGACTTACTAACCCTTATCACAGTCGATTAATAATATCGATTTGGCAGCGTCTCACCTTCGAGCGACTATTAGGCAAAATTGAATTTTTGGATTTTTATGCACAAGGCGTTTTCCTCTATAACTTTGTCATTTGAAAAGCCCCGTTATTGGCTTTTCTACCATCGCTTTGTCTGGACTACTCAACGCGCTCGACCAAATTGCGAGCCGCTGGGTCAATCCAAACTCTTTCCATGCGAGAAACCGGCCTTGTACATGTGCATTGATTTTTATCAATTTTTGCTTATCGGCACTACGCCGGCTTTGACAAAATCTTCTATTTTGCCTTTTGGATGCAGTGCATCGTTAAAATTTTATGCTCATACTTTAGAATTGTGCTTTCAATGATCGTACCTCAAAGGTCAATGTCTTTGGTTGAGGAATAAAAAATAAAAAATAATTTAAAGTATATTTTCGTGGTACTTTTTAAACTGACTTCGTGGTACTTTTGAAAAATCCAGTTTAAGACCAATTTTAGCGTACTTTTGAAAAATCGATTTTCGAGCCAAATTTCAAGGTACTTTTGAAAAACTAATCTGCGGGTGAAATTTTGGCGTACTTTTGAAAAATCGATTTTCAAGCCAAATTTCAAGGTACTTTTGAAAAGTTAATCTGCGGGTGAAATTTTGGCGTACTTTTGAAAAATTGATTTTCAAGCCAAATTTCAAGGTACTTTTGAAAAGTTAATCTGCGGGTGAAATTTTGGCGTACTTTTGAAAAATCGATCTTCAAGCCAAATTTCAACGCAGTTTTGAAAAATTAGTCTGCAAGTGAAACTTTGGCGTACTTTCGATAAATCGATTCTTGGGCCAAATTTTGACGCCCTTCCAAAAATATTATTTTTCAAAGTCCAATTTATGGTACCTTTGAAAAAGTATATTATTCATAAATCTTTGTCATTATATACTTCTACTCTGATATTCTGAACCAAAAACATTTTTCCTAAGTGAAAATTCGGTGTTTCTTCGAATTTTCGCCTGGTCATTTCCAACGCCTTATAGAACCCAAAACGGTCCTTGTGGACTGATCTGCGCCTCTGCAGACTCCCGAAAATGTCTTTAAATGAAATTTTTGCCTAAGTCGAATTTTGATTATGTCTTCAACTTAGGACGATTTTGGAGAGTTCTACAACACTCCCCTCCTTTGGTTGAATCTTTTCTACTCATCGATTGCCTTTAATTTCCATATTCACTTGTATGTCTGTATGCCTTCATTTGACGGTCTGACCTATGGTACAGATGTTTTAAAAATAACGGCCTTAATTGGGGCAGACGGCTGATTCGCCTATCTAACTTAAAAATAAATACATTTTTTAAACAATACGACAAGTTGATACAACATTTTTATCAACTTAATTACACCCGCGTCGAGGTGCGAAGCGAAGCGAAGCGTAGCACAATTTTGATTAGCGTCCACTCTCACTAATTCGTTGCACTCGCTTTTTCGCCCTGGTCTCGCTCTTGCTTAACTTCGGTCCTTTCTAGAAGAGGCTGTCTATATCTCCATGCCGCAGCTTGGACGGTCCTCGCCTTTGAGTTCCAGACTTCACCATGCCGCGCCCTTGCGACAGGCTGGGTCATCTTTCCATTTTTGCACATGGAAAATGCAGTTCTGCAACTAGATTGACTTTTTAGCAAGTCGTCGACTGGAACGCGTCGACTAACAAACACAATGTGTTGTTTTTAATGAAATATTTTTCTAACATGAATTTTGTTAACTTATAATGGTTAGAAATTGGTTCTTCGTAAGGGAGATTGAATCGGCTTACGATACTCGTGCGGTCATCACTACTTTGTGAAAAAAAGTATAAAAAAAAAATTGAAGCGTCTTCTTGAGCGAAGAACGGCTTCTGAAACTCGTCTCGTAGTTTCTACTTCGTAAGGTAGATTAAATCGGCTTACGATACTCGTGCGGTCATCACGACTTGTGAAAAAAGTATAAAAAAAAAAATTGAAGCGTCTTCTTGAGCGAAGGACGGCTTCTGAAACTCGTCTCGTAGTTTCTACTTCGTAAGGTAGATTAAATCGGCTTACGATACTCGTGCGGTCATCACGACTTGTAAAAAAAAAAGTATAAAAAAAAATTGAAGCGTCTTCTTGAGCGAAGAACGGCTTCTGAAACTCGTCTCGTAGTTTCTACTTCGTAAGGTAGATTAAATCGGCTTACGATACTCGTGCGGTCATCACGACTTGTAAAAAAAAAAGTATAAAAAAAAAAATTGAAGCGTCTTCTTGAGCGAAGAACGGCTTCTGAAACTCGTAGTTTCCATTTGGGGTATACGTTAATTTTGTTGACTTAAAATGATTAAAATAGAAGTTGTCTTCTTGCATAAGAAAAACAGCTTCCGAAACTCGTACTGATTCGTACTTATGCCTACGTCCATTACTCGAACTTGGCGGCTCTCGCTCTTGAGAAGCTAGGCTTACCGGATCGCGCTCTTGCGTCGGGTTCGCCGTCTTTCCATGTCTGCTCATGGAGTAGACTTTAAATTTTCGATTCGACCGCATATAGGTCAAAATCGCCACTTAGAATTTTGAGAAAAAATATAAAAAAAAAGCGAAAACGGCTATTAGCCGTGGTCGACCTCAGAAATATCTAGAGGTGACTCTTCTATGTCTGGCTCATCTCGAGCATCATCGGGATCTCGACTTATTACATCCTGCTCATCTTGAGCTCTTGCGGGAACATTGATTTGAACTAGTGTGGTATCGCTACGTCGCTCTGACCTGGGCGCGATCTCATTGTCTGATGAGGAAGCGTCGTCACTAAGATGAGTTTCATCCGGACTATCTTCTGATTCTTCAGACAATTCCAATTCAACATCGGGGTCTCCCTTAGGTGCCGGCCTGATGGCATCGACATGTAATCTCGTCGAAGTTACCCCCTTGTGAATGAGGTAAACTTCATTGGACAATCTCTTTAAAACCTTGTGTGGCCCACTCCACGACGGTGTGAAGGTATGATCCTTCCTGATCCTTTTAGTCATTACCATATCTCCCACTTTATATACGACCGGCGTTACCGCCACTTTGGGCGCGTAACGCCATTGGTAATTTGTTTGATTTTTACGAATCTCCTTGACTCTTTCAAGGCGGGGAACGTCCGCTTGATTACGACGTTCTTGTCTATAAGCGAACATATTCCAATCACCAATCTGCGGTAATTCATAGCCGAGTACTACGAAACTGGGCGTATGCCCCGTAGCGGCGTTTTTTCTTGTTCTCAAGATATATGCCATCTGACTAACATGTCGATCCCACTCGTCGTTGGGTGAACCATATAATAAGGTTTTTAAGATCTTCTTCGCTTCTTGCACCCTCCTTTCTATTGGATTGGCCTGTTGGTGGTAAGCTGCTGTGAAGAATCTTTCAATATTGTTACGTGTACAGAACGTATCGTAAAAGCCGGAATTGAAGTGGCCTCCCTGGTCGGAAATGATGACCCTCGGAACGCCATATCTCGCCACTAGTTCCTCTTCGATAAATTGTGCTATTGTTTTTCCACTGACTTGGGTGAACGCCTTGGCTTCGACCCACTTACTAAATACATCCTCTACCATTAATATATATCGGTTATCTGCATCTTTGGTTCGCTGAAGCGGTCCGATTACATCGACGCTTAGAACTTCGAACGGATGCGATGGAGCATGGCTTCTGAGAGGAGCCTTCGGTTGTGATTGTCTGCTTTTTACGGAATTACAAATAATGCACTCATTTAAATATTTGTTAACTAGTCTCGACAAATTATTAAAATAATAGCGGCCCGAGATGATTCTAACAGTTTCATCGCGGCCGGGGTGACCTACTTCCGGTCGGTCGTGAAAATGAGATATTACTCTCATGACCATACGTTTTGGTACGTATAATTTTTCTTTGACATTTTCGCCGTTCGTCCAAAGTGTGCCGCCTATCACTTGTCGTGTATTGACGAATTTCACCTCTGCCTCGGTTTTATCTGCTTGTCGCACTAGAGTATTCCATCGTTCAATTTGGTCTTGGATATCTCTTGAGTGCGTTTGCGCTTCTCTGACCTGATCGTTTAATTCCAATGTGGTAATCACTGATATTCGTTCCTTGTACGAGAATTTTGGTGGATACATCCTTTCCTCTTCGTCGTTTGCTTCGACGTTTGGGCCTTGAGGATTCCTGCTAAGATAGTCTGCCAATATATTTTCCTTGCCGGGACAATGTTCTATGGTGAAGCTGTATTCCTGAAGTAATAATGACCAACGTGTAAATTTCGTTTTCTCGTCCTTATGCTTATTTAACCATAGTAAAGCTCGATTGTCGGTTTTGACTATAAATGGACGGTCTGCCAAATATATTTTGTATTTCCTTATATAATTAACGACGCTCAAACATTCCAATTCATTGATATGGTATTTTCTCTCCGTCGGAGATAACGTATTACTTGCATAAGAGACGATGTGCTTCTGGTCATTATCCCCCAATTGATATAATACTGCAGATAATCCTATTAAGGATGCGTCCGTCTGCAGTATGAACATTTTATTGAAATCTGGCCGGTGCAGTCCTAGAGGTTTATTTAATACCTCTTTCAGTAGGATAAAGGATTCTTGGGTTTCTGTATTCCACTTATAGCGCCAGTCCTTCGAGAGTAGTCGGGTCAAGGGCTTAGTAATTATTGCAACATTAGGGATATATTCACGTACCCAATTACATAGGCCAAGGAAACTCTGAAGCTGGCGCCTTGTCGTAGGCACAGGATAGCTCTGTATCTGCAGAATATGTTTTTCTAAAGGTTGAGTAGTATTGGCATTTATCTTATGCCCGAGATAGGTTATACTAGATGTGGCTACCACACATTTTTCTGGTGACACTTTTAAATTATGTAAACGTAGGCGTTCAAAGACGGCTCTCAGATGGTTTACATGCTGATCTATATTTTCACTGTAGATGATAATATCATCGAGATATACTTTGCAGAAATGATGCAAGTAGCCGGTCAATTCGTCTCTTGCCATAAATTTTTGGAATGTACATGGAGCGGTCTTCAATCCGAAAGGCATCACGTTAAATCGGTAAGATGCTCCATCTAATGTTGTAAACGTAGAATAATTTTTTGACGACTCCTCAAGAGGGATTTGCCAATATCCGCTCTTGAGGTCCAACACCGTAAATATGTTGGCGTTTCCTAGATCCTTTACTCTCGTATATCTTAGGTAAGACGGATGCTTCGTCTTCCGTTACTTCATTTAAGTGACGATAATCAATGCAGAAGCGAGGCTTCTTGCCGGGCCTTTCTATTATAATGGGAGGCGAACTGTACTGAGCGGTACTCGGTTCTATAACTCCGGCTTTCAGCATCTCTTCAATTTGATCGTACATAACTTTTTTCTTAGTAGGAGACATAGGATAAGGTTTGATATTGAACGGGCGGTCGTCTTTAACTTTTATTTTATGTTTCGTTGTCACCGTGGTAGCTTGGGTAGGCACCGCGGTGAACAATTCAGCGAATTCCTCGAATAGAGGTTTTAAATTATCGTTTCCGATGATCAGTTCTTCGGGAAGCCGGCATTGCTTCCTTGCTTGATGTGCCGCTTGATTCCAGAAGACGGTTATTCGCTCTTCAGTGCCGACGTAGACACATTTACGTTGATAATCGAATACGACATTGTGAGCATATAAAAACGGGGCTCCCAGAATGAGCTCTTCATTTAAATTTTGAATGACCTGAAACGTGGTCTGAAAGGGTACATCTAGTACATTAACGTTCATGGTCGTAGTCCCGAGGGATTCTACTAAACCATCGCCACAAGCCATAACAAACGTTTGGGGAGCTGTAAGTTGATCAATGTCGTTCAAAAATTTCGGTTGGATAATATTCCTTGTCGAACCTGTATCCAATAAAGCGTTAACCGCTCGATTATTAATTATAATCTTAATGCGAGGCAGAGGGAAAGCGTCGTTAGTTTGATTGATAGATTCTAATGGAGTGAATCGGTGGGGAGATAGGTTGACTTCTTGATCCTTAAACAGATAATTAAGGTCAGGAAGGTCATCGAAGTTTTTTAATTTAAACTTCTTGCTTCGGAGCTTCCCCGAGGGTCGCTTCGAGCCTGGTGGGGCCTGGTAGGCGGGGCTGGTACAGTTCGGCCTGGGCCATCGCCTCTGACCCCCGCTTGGTTTCCCGTATTCATATTACGATAGGGATTGTTTGGGCATTCTGCATGAAAATGCCACTGCTCCGTTGGGCAATATCTGCAAGGGCGATACGGGACTCGGGAGTTCCTTACGTCTCCAGTACCCCTTCTCGGTATATCCCCTCTGGGCAGCGAGGAAATATTATTTGCAAAATGCACCCTTGGTGCTGGCGGATTATCTCTTCTTTGAGATCCATTGAATGGTGTCCTAGATGCACCAAAGGAACTGGAGGACGGCTTCGCTAATGCGGAGGGTTCCGTTCTCCAGTTACTGCTCGATTGCTGATTCCTTTGAGCTGAAGCGGTAGAGGTGGACGCTTCTTGGTCCTTGCTCTTTTTGACATTTTGCAGAGCCTCGAATTCTTTATTTTCATCCATGATTTTGGCCATTTGTTCGGTCATCGTCACTAGTGTATTTGTATCTAGTATGACGGCACTCTTTAGGAGCATTTTCATATCAGGTCTCAACTGATTGAAGATGGTAGCCGCCTTCATCGCCTCCGGCTTAAACGGATCGATCCTCTTGAAGAGGCATACCTTCCTGGAAATAAATACTGACGTATTTTCCTCGGCATCTTGTTTCTTGCCATATAAATTAGCTACTGCTTCGGTGAGTACTTCACCTGAATCGTAACGGCTTCTGAACCGCTCGAGGAATAGAGGATACGTGGTAATTAGGGTTCGGTATTGTTCGAACCATTTCCTAGCATCGTCTTTGAGCTGTTCTGATCTTTTATACAGACGGTCGTTATCCTGCGTAATTCGTACTCGGACGAAAAATTCCTCCATATGATGAATGAAGGTTTCAGGGTCTTCGTGTTCGAAGCCATGAAATTCCGCATTTGGATGCTTCGACCGATACTTATGCTCGTGTGTGGCTTCGCTTAGAGCTTTGGCAAGACCTGCTGCCATTTGGGCGAACACTTGTTCTGAGTTCTTCAGTGGTACTCGGGCCTACCCCCGAACTACCCAGTACATCCTCCGCGCACGGCCTCTCTAACCCTCTAGAGACGTTGTCCATCACAGATGTCGGCTCGTCGTAAAACTGGAAAGGCGTTGATTCATCCATATCCTTTCCAGAAAGCCCTGCTGACTAACAACGCCCCACGTTGGGCGCCATGTAGAAGAACGCACTACCGGGCGTCAAAATGACGCGACACCAATTTATTTCTCAGGGGGCGCCAGTCGCGTATTACCCCGTTCTTCTACCTCCCAGGCGGGTTCGAGATAAGATGCACTTCGGTAGCCGAGTAATGGGACCAAGGCGGCACTACCACAGATCGGAAATTACGCTCTCTCTGGACCCGAATTCCCTCGTTAGGGGTTTAGGCACCTCTTAATTTCCTGAATTTTTGCATAAAAAAATCCCAACCGAAGAATTTCTCTGCGGAGGGATTAGTTTTGGTACGCGAAAATCACGTTTTGGTCCATTAATAACGGAATATATTTCTCAAAAAACGCATAAAAAAATCCCTATCAAACCTTCGTAAAGCAACCAGAAGGTCGAACGTTAATGCGAATTAACTCGACACATCCGGCTTTCTATACGAAAGTTCCAGGGATTATAGACCGTCAACAGGCCTCAAGATCAATTAAGAAATATTAGTTCAAGGAATCCGTTTATTTAACAGAATTGGTTATACAAAATTCTCAAGAAAGAATCGTGCCTTCCCCAATCAAGGTAGTGACTTTCAGACCATACAAGCGAGAGCGCTCACGCTAACGATCGATTAGGTAGAAAAGATTCATACGTACCTTCTCAGAATCAAAATGTGAGCTTTTAGAATCATTTCAGACTCTGGGTAAATGAATAATTAAGGCTGACTGAAATTAACTTAAAAAAGTTTTACTAAATGAATTTAGTTTCGCTAGAGACTACTTAGCTTTAAAGTTCTTGTATCGTGGAGATTCACGTACTCAAACACATTCAGAGGACTTATTACTGCATAAGTTGAGTGGCGTTCGATCAGTCCACGACTTACTAACCCTTATCACAGTCGATTAATAATATCGATTTGGCAGCGTCTCACCTTCGAGCGACTATTAGGCAAAATTGAATTTTTGGATTTTTATGCACAAGGCGTTTTCCTCTATAACTTTGTCATTTGAAAAGCCCCGTTATTGGCTTTTCTACCATCGCTTTGTCTGGACTACTCAACGCGCTCGACCAAATTGCGAGCCGCTGGGTCAATCCAAACTCTTTCCATGCGAGAAACCGGCCTTGTACATGTGCATTGATTTTTATCAATTTTTGCTTATCGGCACTACGCCGGCTTTGACAAAATCTTCTATTTTGCCTTTTGGATGCAGTGCATCGTTAAAATTTTATGCTCATACTTTAGAATTGTGCTTTCAATGATCGTACCTCAAAGGTCAATGTCTTTGGTTGAGGAATAAAAAATAAAAAATAATTTAAAGTATATTTTCGTGGTACTTTTTAAACTGACTTCGTGGTACTTTTGAAAAATCCAGTTTAAGACCAATTTTAGCGTACTTTTGAAAAATCGATTTTCGAGCCAAATTTCAAGGTACTTTTGAAAAACTAATCTGCGGGTGAAATTTTGGCGTACTTTTGAAAAATCGATTTTCAAGCCAAATTTCAAGGTACTTTTGAAAAGTTAATCTGCGGGTGAAATTTTGGCGTACTTTTGAAAAATTGATTTTCAAGCCAAATTTCAAGGTACTTTTGAAAAGTTAATCTGCGGGTGAAATTTTGGCGTACTTTTGAAAAATCGATCTTCAAGCCAAATTTCAACGCAGTTTTGAAAAATTAGTCTGCAAGTGAAACTTTGGCGTACTTTCGATAAATCGATTCTTGGGCCAAATTTTGACGCCCTTCCAAAAATATTATTTTTCAAAGTCCAATTTATGGTACCTTTGAAAAAGTATATTATTCATAAATCTTTGTCATTATATACTTCTACTCTGATATTCTGAACCAAAAACATTTTTCCTAAGTGAAAATTCGGTGTTTCTTCGAATTTTCGCCTGGTCATTTCCAACGCCTTATAGAACCCAAAACGGTCCTTGTGGACTGATCTGCGCCTCTGCAGACTCCCGAAAATGTCTTTAAATGAAATTTTTGCCTAAGTCGAATTTTGATTATGTCTTCAACTTAGGACGATTTTGGAGAGTTCTACAACATTCGCAAGGGAAACATAAGAGGAAATTTACTGAAACAGTCGGCTACGACCAACATATACTGATAACCAGCTTTTGATCTGGGTAAGGGACCTACTAAATCAGCACAAAGTAACTCAAATGGATGAGAAATTTTAGTTTGAGTACTTAACATTAATCCCGATGGGCGCTTCTGTTCTGGCTTTATTGCATGACATACATTACAATGTCGGATAAATGAGGCTACATCCCAACGCATTTTTGGCCAATAATATTTTTGAGCTAATTTATGGAAACTTTTAAAAACACCCGTATGACATGAAGAATCATGAATTTCTCCTATAAGTTGTGATCGATTATTACGGGGAACCACTTCACGCCACCAGTCAGATTCACTGGCTAATTCAGGATATTGTGGTAATACATGTTTATACAGTTTATTATTAAAAAATCGCCACGCGGAATATTTTCCGGAATGTTTTGAAACTTTATTCATCATCTTATTATACCATTTGTCTTGAACTTGAGAAGATTTTGGAGCAGAATTTGGGACATTTTCATGGCCAGAATCGCTTTTATCAATACTATCGATGACGGGAACTGATCGGGACAAGGTGTCAGGAACTATATGGTCCTTGCCTTTTCTATGCACAATTTCATAGTCGTATTGCTGAAGACGTATAGCCCATCGAGCAAGTCGAGCTGTAGGCGACTGAAGATTATTTAGCCAAACCAAGCTATAATGATCAGTAACAACTGTAAATCTAGATCCTTCAATATATGGTCCTAGCTTTTCGATAGACCATAATACAGCTAAACACTCACGCTCGGTAGTGGAATAATTTCGCTCATTACGACTAAGAGAACGAGAAAGATAACATATAACTTTTTCACCGCCAGGACTCTGTTGCGTCAATACCGCGCCGATTCCAAATCCTGACGCATCGGTCTGAATCGTAAAAGGAAGGGAGAAATCTGGGCATGATAAGATAGGGGCGGATATCAAATGTTCCTTTAACTTCTGAAATGAGTTTTCACACAGTTTATCCCAAATAAAAGGTTTATTTTTACGTAAAAGATTAGAAAGAGGCGCTATGAGAGTTGAGAAATCCGGTACAAATCGCCGATACCATGACGCTAAACCAATTATCCTTCTTACTACCGAAACACACGTTGGAGGAAGAATATCTACAATGGCCTTAATTTTCTCCGGATCAACGTGTAGACCATTACAGTCGATTACATACCCAAGATATCGCAATTCCGGTCTACAGAAAAAACATTTTTCTTTTGACAATGTTAGCCTAGCATTTTTAAGGCGTTTGAAAACTTCTCCGAGAATTTCCAGATGCTTTTCAAAAGTTGGTGTCACCACAATTATATCATCTAAATAGACAAATACATGTGGTTCTAGCTCCGGACCAAGAACACGATCAATTAATCTTTGAAAAGTAGCCGGGGAATTGGATAGACCCATAGGTAACCGTCTAAATTGAAATAAACCTCGGTTTGGTACAGTAAATGCTGTTAAAGGTCGAGAAGATTCTGAAAGTGGAACTTGAAAATAGGCGGACTTTATGTCTAAAGAAGATAAATAACTAGCATCCCGCAATTTGTCCAAAGTCGCTGATACATATGGTAATGGGTAAGCGTCCCGTTCGGTTACTTTGTTTAATTTTCGGTAATCTACGCAAAACCGGTAACTTTGGTCTTTCTTTTTAACTAATATTATCGGAGATGACCAGGGACTGTTAGATTTTTCTACGATGTCCTGCGATAGTAATTTATCCAACTCTTTATCAATATGAGCCTGCATGATGGGAGATACAGGATAGTACCTCTGCTTAATTGGCGGGGAAGAGGTTTTTATCTCGTGTTCCACCAAGGTGGTACATCCTAAGTCATCGCCCATTTCCGAAAACGACCTATCAACTAAATCGAATAACAGTCTCGACTGATCAGAAGTTAACGCAGTTTGCGGTTTTAACGCGATAGAATCAAGAGAACTTCCCGAACCATTCGAAAATTTCCAGGCCCCATGCCGTAGATCTGGAACAATCTCCATTGCTTTCCAAAAATCAGCACCTAATATTAACGTATGTGCAAGTGACGGAATAACTAAAGCTTTAATAAGTCTCACACGATCTTGAAGTTGAAATGGTATTAGCAATGTACCTATGTTATTACATTTTGCACCATTGGCCACGGTACATGACACAATGTCTTTATCGTCTAATCGTAAATTTAAATTACGTAAAATTCTCCAACCGTTTCTGCTGATAATCGTATTAGTCGCACCCGAATCTAATAAACCTAACATCTTAGTGCCTAAAACTGATACTTCTAAATATGGACGTTCATCACCCTCGGCATGCGCAAGTATAAAATCCAAAATGGCTAACTGTTTGGACATTGAATTATGAAAATTAATAGCGTCGACCGTAGTATGAATAGAGGAGGCCGCTATCCGGTCATCTAACGTCTCCGGTTCAAGTTTCCCAAACTTTGTCTACATTTAGGGCAGTTTCGTACCGTATAACCCGGATTACCACATTTAAAGCAGTGCTTATTTTTAGTCGAGTTACTACACTGACGCGATCTATGCCCAGGTATCTGGCAGTTCCAACAAATAATTTCGTCTATGTTCGAAGACGTTGAAGGATTCTCCGTATCCGTATAAATATATGCTGTCAGGTTCGATTAAAGAAGTTCGATTTCTTGGAGGAGGTACGAATGACTCGACTGACGCTTTATGTGCTTCTAATTTCCGACCGTCAATAACTGCTCTATAGAATTGATATCAACTAAACCCAACTGACTTTGATAGAATGGAGCGAGATTTGGTAAGATAATTTTTAAATGTGCCGGTTCATCAACGGCTACCGTTAGGCGATAAACATGTTAGTCATGACGGCAATATAGATTCCTATCGATTCACCAGGTCCTTGTGTTCATTGCTTAATTTCTTTCAATAATTTATCATTAAAATGAGGAGTTTGAAACTGTAAACGTAACTCATCAACGAGATGTGCCCATGACGGTATCTTACTTTTAATCGAACGAAACCATATTAACGCCTTTCCCATAAATAAGTCGCTAGCTGAGTTCAATAACTGATTCTTTGTTATGTTACGAGAAACACAAAGTTCTTCTACATTTTCCAAAAATGCACTTAGAGATATTTTGGAACTATCGCCTGAAAATTTAACCACGTTCCATTTAGAAACTGGTACTGATTTTATTTGATTACTCGAGCAAGCATGAACAGACAAATTCTTAGAAGCGGTCTCACCTTCATCATCACTACCACTGTCCGAATCGGTTGAAATAGTCGTAGACGACATAAGAGCAGCAAGTTCTATAGGCATATCCGAGTTCTGTGAAGCACCTCTAAACTTTCTAGCTTTAGACTTTAATTGACTTCGCAAATTCAGAATTTCAATTAAAAAATTCGAACGCTGTGTATGTTCCGTATCCTTAGAAGATTCTGATCTTTCAGCACTTTGAAATACATGAGCAAGTTTAGCGGAAATCTTTGAAAATAACGGACTACTTGCGAGATCTGAAAAACCTGATATTAAGTCTTGCAATTCTAAAATTTTTGCCCTTATGTACTCGGCATCCTCAACAAAAGTATAAGGATATTGGGATATTTGAGCGAAGACTCTGTTTTCTCCAAACGAAAAACAGCACGTAAGGCTTTCCGCATATCCTCCACCGTTGTCTTATCAGTTATACCTCGAAAAGCAAGTTCATATTTTAACTCATCTTTTTCAAGCCTATTTACTTCTAATTTCAAATCCATATTTAACTTTTTACAACTACTGACGTACGAAATAATTAACTTTAACCTAAAATTCTACCCTACAACCTGTATCTACCCTAAAATTCAGAACGACGATAGGCGTCGTGAAAAAAAAATTTAAGAAAAAATTAAGCAACTAAAACTACACCGAACTTACAACCTATCTGCACATCGACACTTGGCGTCAGTAGGCGTCGTATGCTTAAATTATTGAAGAGAGTAAAAGAAACTAAAATTGCACCGAAACTGCTGAAATCTATAACTTTGACGCTACGCGTCGGTAAGCGTTCCTGCGAAAAATGTTTAATTGCTCACGGGAAGATGACCAACCAAAATTATGGCGAAATTACGGTAGGCGTCGCGGCGAAAAAATGTATAATTTATACAAGGGAAAAATAAGCAATTGAAATTAAACTAAAATTTCGAAAAATTTCCACTTCGACGCTGGGCGTTGGTCGACGTCGTTGGCAAAAATGTCTAACTTATGTAAGAAAAGAAAAAGCAAATAAAATTACACTGAAATCTGCTGAAATTACAACTTCGACGCTTGGCATCGGTAGGCGTCGTTGCGCAAAAATGTCTAATTTATGTAAGAAAAGAATAAGCAAATAAAATTACACTGAAATCTGCTGAATTTACAACTTCGACGCTTGGCGTCGGTAGGCGTCATTGCGCAAAAATGTCTAGTTTAGGTAAGAAAAGAATAAACAACTAAAATTACACTGAAATTTACTAAAATTACAACTTCGACGCTTGGCGTCGGTAGCGTCGTTGCGCAAAAATGTCTAATTTAGGTAAGGAAAGAATAAGCAACTAAAATTACACTGAAATTCCCTAAAATCACAACTTCGACGCTTGGCGTCGGTAGGCGTCGCGAAAAAAAATTTAAGAGAAAAATTTGGTATCGTAATATTACCATAAACATTAACGACAAACAACAGATAAGCTGTTTACCCTATAAAAATTGAATTTAAGTGGGCGGGCGAGGTTTTTTTTTTTTTTTGGGAAATTTTTTTTTTTGACAACGAAAAAAAACGATTAGGCCCCACGTTGGGCGCCAAATTGCCACCTTACTAAAATTCTAAGGGAGGTATTGAACCTTAGCTTTAACTCCTAGGTGGTGATATGTCCAATGTTGTTAAAGACGAAACGTTGGCTAGCATACAGCCGGAGCTGGTCGTGCGGTTATTTAGAACCACTCACTACACTTATAGTTGAGCAGTTCAGGGCGCCAGTAACCTGAATAAATGCCTTACGTTTCCTAGTAGACGCTTAACGTCCGGTTACAAAACTCTAAGCACAAACAAAATAATACTGGACCAATATGCAAATATCAAGGGCAAGACTGCCTGATTATAGTTACTCTACAAGAAATGAAGCTCAAACGTATTTTAAATACGTTTGAGCTTCATTTCTTAAGCTTCATTAAATTGATTCCCTTGAGGGCTCTAAGCCTTCCTATTTCGTAGTTTTAATCTTGCGGCCATACTTTGTTTTAACAATATTTAAGTATATATATTTTTCTCCTTTGTGATATACAGGGTGATACAAATTAAAGTAGCTTTTAAAGCTACTTTAATTTGTATCACCCTGTATATCACAAAGGAGAAAAATATATATACTTAAATATTGTTAAAACAAAGTATGGCCGCAAGATTAAAACTACGAAATAGGAAGGCTTAGAGCCCTCAAGGGAATCAATTTAATTAATTTAATTTATTTTAATTAAATACAAAAAAGTAGTAATAAGGTTAAGCCTAAATGGGAATGTCCGCTCGTGATCACGTGTGGCGCACCCGATTTATACAGTATAAATAATAGTTAGAAACTTGAACTTGTTACCTAATAAAATTATACCTAAAATACCTAAGATCTGGCCAACTAATTAATGAACCAGGGAAGAAAAAAAAATAGTACTAAATCAAATGGTAGAGTAATACATGTAAATACAATCACAGTAACACAGCTTATCTGTTTTTGATGTTGTCCTCGCATAGGATTGCTACAAAATGGCGATTCCAGTGGTCGATCGTTTGGGACACCCGGTATACTGTGGTTACCTCAATAACTTTTCAGTTGACTAAATTACCATGCAGGAATTCCACTAGAACCACTGACTGCAATCTGCTATCAGCTAATATCCAAATTTAATTATCAAAAATTTCGGTACAGCAACTAAGACTTCTGTACGGAAAATTTGCAAAGTATCGCACAGCAAACTAAAAGCCCTTCAACAAGGATTTTCGAAATTACCATTAACCAATAGTTTTAAAAGAAAATTTTAATAACTTACGTAGATGGAAGGTGGCTTGTAGTGACCTAAGCTATAGACAAGAGCTTGGTTATAACAAATTACCACGTGTTAATTAGGTATACAGATGCACTCAGATCCGGCATACAGCCGAAATTATGCGCCGTCCCACAACTTCACAAGCATACGGCCACAATTTAATAATATTTTTCTAGTTATATCCCATATATTTAGGAACACCTCAAAGTGTTAAACTTATAGAAAAATTTAGATGATCACCTGTTAACTTCAAGTACTACGTGATAACTGACTCGCACGTCTCCCGTTTTTACTTCTTTTTTATAATCGGCCGATAAAAACTCGGAGATATAAAGTTCGAAAAACTATAGTGATAATAGCTAGAATATAAATGATTAAGCATAGGCATTATAATTTATTCTTCCTTTTTTTTTTAAAGATACTCTTTATTTTAAGATAGGCTGGACATAAAACTGAATTATTTTACCTCAAATATTTAATAAACCAATATGTATTTCTGGTGGTATATTCTTAGGCAGGATAAAATCCATAAAATTAAACGTATCTTAATCGTCGAACTACATTTACAAGGGATAATTTAAAATTACATACTCCAGGGGAATTGGTAACGTTACAATATATTTCCCTTTATCGATCATCTGAATCCAGATAGTAAATGTTAGTTGAAGTGCAGATTCACACGAGTGCCTTGCTCGAAAACCAGACTGATGACTTATTAATATATTATTGGAGTTAAAGTAATCCATCAATTCATTGTAAACTGCTTTTTCTAACAATTTTTCCACAGAAGGTAAAGTATTAATCGGCCTAAAATTCCATGCCTCGTTCGTGTTCCTAATCTTAGGTATTGGTGTAATACAGCTACATTTTACTTGATTTGGGACAACGCCTTTCCTAAGAGACGTGTTAATGAAATTTAGCAGAGAAAAACCTACAACATCGATAATAGACTTTAATACTTTATTGTTAAGAATATCCCACGAATTACTTTTATTATCCAGATCTTTCACTAAGATTTTTAGATCCCTTAAATTGAGTTGTAATGTAAACCATCTGAGAGCCGTCTTTGAACGCCTGCGTTTACATAATTTAAATGCGTGGTAGCCATGTCTAGTATAACCTATCTCGGGCATCAAATAAATGCCAACACCACTCAGCCGTTGGAGAAGCACATATTACAGATACAAAATTACCCGGCCCCTACGACGAGACGCCAGCTTCAGAGTTTCCATGGCCTATGTAATTGGGTACGCGAATATATCCCTAATGTCGCAATAATTACTAAGCCCTTGACCCGACTACTCTCGAAGGACTGGCGCTTCAAGTGGAATCCGGAAGCCCAAGAAGCTTTTATTTTACTAAAAGAAGTACTGAATCAACCTCTAGGACTACACCGGCCCAATTTTAACAAAATGTTCATTTTACAATCCGATGCATCCCTGATAGGATTATCGGCCGTCCTTTATCAGCTGGGGGATAACGACCAGAAGCACATCATCTCTTATGCAAGCAATACACTGTCTCCAACGGAGAGAAAGTATCACATAAACGAGTTAGAATGCCTGAGCGTCGTTAACTATATAAAGAAATACAAAATATATTTGGCAGACCATCCATTTATAGTTAAAACTGACAACAGAGCATTACAATGGCTGAATAAGCATAAAGATGAAAAGACCAAATTTACACGATGGTCGTTATTACTTCAAGAATATAGCTTCTCGATAGAGCATTGTCCTGGTAAAGAAAACATACTGGCGGACTATTTGAGCAGAAATCCCCAAGGCCCAAACGTCGAAGCAGACGACGAAGAGGAGAGAATGTATCCACCAAAATTCTCATACAAGGAACGAATATCAGTGATTACCACATTAGAATTAAACGATCAGGTCAGAGAAGCGCAAACGCACTCCAGAGATATCCAAGACCAAATTGAACGATGGAATACTCTAGTGCGACAAGCGGATAAAACCGAGGCAGAGGTGAAATTCGTCAATACACGACAAGTGATAGGGGGCACACTTTGGACGAGAGGCGAAAATGTCAAAGAAAAATTATATGTACCAAAACGTATGGTCATGAGAGTAATATCTCATTTTCACGACCGACCGGAAGTAGGTCACCCCGGCCGCGATGAAACTGTTAGAATCATCTCGGACCGCTATAGTTTTAATAATTTGTCACGACTAGTCAACAAATATTTAAATGAGTGAGTTGTCTTATTAAACAGTGAACAGTGAACAGTGTCATCCTGTGTCCTCGAATAAAACAGTAGATAACCAGGTTCTACAGTATCAAAAATTATAAAAAAAAAATATACCACAAGAAGCTAATGCTCTATTGCACCAGACCATAGTAATAAATATTCCATAGACAATTGTTATAAACAGTTTATTTTGAATATTGTTCTATAGCAAATATCTAACAGCAACAAAAAATCCCTAGATAAACTACTGATCTCAAATAAAAAACAAATACAAAAATGAATACAAAAAAGCAACATAAACACATTCAATAAAAAGGAAATATCACAGGACCGGACTTACAATATTCTCCACAAAATGAGTAAATGCATAAAGTGTGATAATCTAGAGGCCGACCTAGTAAGCTGTGATAAGTGTTCATCAAAACTGTGTCAAACCTGTACACAATTAACTTCAACCGAACTGAGAGCAGTGCTCCTAAAAAAAAGGCTTATACTTTATTGGTGCCCAGAATGTATTTCAAATGAGGAAAAGGTACAGAAGAATGTACAAACTACATACATACAAGAAATTAATGAAATAAATAAGACGATAGCATTACAACAAGAAAACCACCGCAAAGAATTCCAACTTTTAAGAAATGAACTGAAAACATTAAGAGACAGTAACATAGATATGATAAGACTCCTAACGCAGACAAATACTGAAGCTAAAGATACGATACATAGGAACATGCCAAATCAAAATTTGGATATGGTACGCACAACTAGTTCAGAGAAAACAAAGCCCCCAAATATTCTCCAACAAAAAACTGCACACACTAGCTCCATTACTGACAAAAACCTGCGGCAACCTACAAATCGAGGAGATAGCACCCCATCTCGCTCAGCACCTGCTACTGATAAAAATACCAAAAATCAAAATCAATCTGAAAATGAAGGAGTTTTTCGGGAAGTCAGGAGACGGCAAAGACAACTGAAAGTTGGAAACGGGGAGGGGGATAACACTTTTCATGGAAGAGGAGAAAAGACCAGTAGAAAAATATGGTTATTTATTTCAAGAGTTCCTGATTCTATATCGGATGATAACATATAGCAATATATCGGAAAACGAACCAGTTCAAATGACATACATATAAAAAAATTGCCGACACTCAACGCTGGACAAGACAATCAATCTTTCATGGTAGGAGTTAACCCTGATCTCCTAAATATAGTCTATGACCCAAGTTTCTGGCCTAAAAAGGTTAGATATGGTCGTTTTGACTTTAAAAAGGGACAACGCTTCTTAGATAGTTCCCACAAAATAAATAGTTGCGCAGATTCAAAGGAAAATTCTTTTTTCACGCGACAAACCAATCTACCTCTCACTTAGCAAGCACCTATATGGAGAAGGACGCAACTACCACGCAAATAAACGATAACCAAAATTATCACAAGGAAAAAACTATATACCGAGATGAATGCTTCAAAATCTTATCAATAAACATCCAATCCATACGAAATAAGCAAACTGAATTCTTTACCTTTTTAGAAGAACTAAATTTCCCAGATGTGATTTGCATTACCGAACATTGGCTATCTCCATTTGAAAAAATCTGCATAGATAAATATCAAACAGTATCACTTTATACCTGGAACACTCTAAAACATGGAGGAACGGCTATACTAACCAGGAAAGACATAACATGTAATAAAATCACTAAATTTGATCATTTAATAGTTGAAAAGAATATTGAAATAAGTTGTATATACATTGCTGAAAAAAATTCCTACATTATATCAATTTATAGAGCTCCCACTGGAGATATCGATATTTTTTGTGCAAACCTAGACAGCCTACTACTATCTATTCCATCTAAATCAAATGTTATACTTGTTGGAGATCTCAATATTAATTATGCGGTAAGCTCTCAAAACACAACCAAACTAAAATGTGTCATGCTTTCACACAAATTAAAAATGCATGTAAATTCCTTTACTAGAAAGACTAAAACATCCGCGACAATAATCGACTATTTCTGCTCAAATTTAAATATGTCACAAATCTCTCTAGAAATACTTCATACAGACCTAAGTGACCATGACGCCTTATTGGGCACAGTTACAACAGATCAACCTCCATGCCCAAAACTATCAAATTATATTCGTTCCTTTTCACATAAAAACATGGAAAAATTTCTATCCAAACTGTCATCAATAGACTGGACCCCAATTTATACGTTAGAATCTCCACTGAAATTCACATACTTTTATAATAAGATAACTGATGCTTATGAAAACTCCTTTAAACTAAAAAAGACAAATATAAATTCTAAGAATAAACCTTGGACTACGAAAGGCATAAAAATATCCGCCAAAAACAAACGCTCATTGTCATACATAAACAAATATACCACAAATATGAACTTTCAAAATTACTACAAAATGTATAAAATATTATTCAAAAAAGTATGTATTGAAGCCAAAAATACATTTTATAAAACAGAAATTTCTAAATCAAAAAATTCTGCTAGGAAAACTTGGAAAATTGTAAATGAAATATCAGGGAGAGCTAAAGAAAACACTCAACAAATTGAATTAAATTTAGATGAAAAAATTATAACCATACCAGAAGAAGTGGTTGAGCTCCTAAATAACCATTTCATCAACATAGGTCGCACAACAACTGAACAAAATAAAAACTTAAACTCGACAAATATGGAATATTCTGAATTTCTCAAAAATAAGACCACCTCAACGTCACAAAATTTCTACATAACACCCACGACTACTGTCGAGGTTCTTGAAATAATAAATTCATTAGAAAATAAGGCATCCTCAGGGATTGACAACTTAACCCTAAAAGTAATTAAAAAAATGCCTTTTGAATTAATTGAAATAATAACGTACTTAATAAATGACTCATTTGAGACTGGGATTTTTCCAGATTATTTGAAAACAGCCATAGTTATACCTGTACATAAGGGAGGTGACAACAGTAGTCCCTCAAACTATCGTCCCATTGCCCTTTTATCTATACTTTCTAAAATAATGGAAAAGCTAATTAAAAAACGCGTTACATCATTCTTACTGACACATAACTTAATAACATCAGACCAGTATGGTTTTCAAACAGGCAAAAGCACTAAAGATGCAGTCTACAATTTTCTCGAATATGTCCTATCAAAAGTAAACAACAAAGACTTAACTTTAGCAGTTTTCTGCGATCTACAGAAAGCATTCGACTGTGTAGACCATGATATTCTGCTTGATAAAATCGAACACTATGGACTTAGAGGTAAAATAAAACTCTGGATAGAAACATACCTAAAAAACCGCAAGCAATTAGTGCAAGTACATGACAAAAGTGGTAACATTATCAGATCAATGACGAAAACAATACAGACTGGAGTCCCGCAGGGCTCGGTGCTGGGTCCCCTTTTATTCTTGTTGTATGTCAATGATCTTATAAGCCTTCCAGTTGCTGCCAAATTTACATTATTCGCTGACGACACCTCCATTTGTTGGAGTGGCAGCGACTCATTGACACTGCAGCAGAGAGTTGGCGAGGACCTGGCACTGATAAATGTATGGTTCTGTTCCAATAAACTATCTCTAAATATTCAAAAAACTAAATTCATCTCGTTTAATAAACATTACTCGCCAAGAATCAAAATCAATGAATTTGTACTAAATCGGGTTCCAGAATATAAATTTTTAGGCTTAAATATTGAAGAAAATCTAAAATGGGATAAACACATATCTTACCTAAGTAAAAAACTATCATCGGCTCTATTTGCAATAAAAAAAAACACACAAGAACTAAATAGAGACGTCGCTGTACAGATATATTATGCTTTATTCAAGTCAAATCTGAGATATTGTGTTACATTCTGGGGTTACTCAAACTCCACAAATCTCGAAATAATATTTTTACTCCAAAAAAGAGCTGTTCGGATATTAGCAGGTGCTGGTTACCGGGATCATTGTAAACCACTATTTAAAAAATTAAAAATTCTAACTCTTTTTGATCTAATCATATATGAAACCGTCATACACATTCACAAAAATATACATAGTATGGAAAAAAGAGAAACTGTGCACAACTATGAAACTAGGTGCTCTGATCACTTATGTCTGCCTCAATCTTACTCAAACCTAACTAGAAATACAATATATTATTTGGGCAAATCACTATACAACAAAATAGCTACGAATATAAGACAGTTGACCGCCACAAAATTTGAACAAAAAATTAAAAAATATCTCATAAAGCAGGCACACTACTCTTTGCAGGAGTATAGATCATCTCCAGTGGATGTTCAATGACTATAACAAACACTTATTTAACCTTACACTGATTGATTTCCTGTCACTACTGACTTTATGTTTTGAAAAAATTTTTATTGTAACGTTTTATCTGGTAGACTTAGAATTAGTTTAAGCTTTTAGATTAAGTTAAGTTTTAGTTATTAACCCACTCTGTTCAACACCCAATGGGTACAATGTAAATCCTTTTTACATGAACAATAAATTTACTTACTTACTTACTTACATTATTTGTAATTCCGTAAAAAGCAGACAGTCACAACCGAATGCTCCTCTCAGAAGCCATGCTCCATCTCATCCGTTCGAAGTTCTAAGCATCGATGTAATAGGACTGCTTCAGCGGACAAAAGATGCAGATAACCGATATATATTAATGGTGGAGGATGTATTTAGTAAGTGGGTCGAAGCCAAGGCTTTCACCCAAGTCAGTGGAAAAACAATAGCACAATTTATCGAAGAGGAACTAGTGGCGAGATATGGCATTCCAAGGGTCATCATTTCCGGCCAGGGAGGCCACTTCAATTCCGGCTTTTACGATACGTTCTGTACACGTAATAATATTGAAAGATTCTTCACAGCAGCTTACCACCAACAGGCCAATCCAATAGAAAGGAGAGTGCAGGAAGCTAAGAAGATCTTAAAAACCTTATTATATGGTTTACCCAACGACGAGTGGGATCGACACGTTAGTCAGATGGCATATATCTTGACTACAAGAAAAAACGCCGCTACGGGGCATACGCCCAGTTTCGTAGTACTCGGCTATGAATTACCGCAGATTGGTGATTGGAATATGTTCGCTTATAGGCAAGAGCGTCGTAATCAAGCGGACGTTCCCCGCCTTGAAAGAGTCAAAGAGATTAGCAGAAATCAAATAAATTATCAATGGCGTTATGCGCCCAAAGTGGCGGTAACGCCGGTCGTATATAAAGTGGGAGATATGGTAATGACTAAAAGGATCAGGAAGGATCATACCTTCGCACCGTCGTGGAGTGGGCCACCCAAGGTTTTAAAGAGATTGTCCAATGAGGTTTACCTCATTCACAAGGGGGTAACTTCGACGAGATTGCATGTCGATGCCATCAGGCCGGCACCTAAGGGAGACCCCGATGTTGAATTAGAATTGTCTGAAGAATCAGAAGATAGTCCGGATGAAGCCCATCTTAGTGACGACGCTTCCTCATCAGACAATGAGATCGCGCCCAGGTCAGAGCGACGTAGCGATACCACACTAGTTCAAATCAATGTTCCCGCCAGTGCTCAAGATGAGCCGGATGTAATAAGTCGAGACCCCGATGATGCTCGAGATGAGCCAGATATAGAAGAGTCGCCTCTAGATATTTCCGAGGTCGACCACGGCTAATAGCCGTTTTTGCTTTTTTTTATATTTTTTCTCAAAATTCTAAGTGGCGATTTTGACCTATATGCGGTCGAATCGAAAATTTAACTTATCAAAATCCTATGTAGTAATTCAATCATTATACGGAGGAATTAACAATTTAAAAGTCTACTCCATGAGCAGACATGGAAAGACGGCGAACCCGACGCAAGAGCGCGATCCGGTAAGCCTAGCTTCTCAAGAGCGAGAGCCGCCAAGTTCGAGTTATTGTTATGTTATTTATATCAACGATATTGTACAATGTGTAAAAAAATGTAGTATTCAACTCTTTGCAGATGATACCTTAATTTATTTAGTTGGTGAAAACTTTGATGATATAATATCAGTGATAAATGAGGAATTAAATTTGATAATGTCGTGGTTAAATGAGAACAGTCTACAAGTTAATATTGAAAAAACAAAATGTATGGTCATCAAAAATAAATATAATTCAATCGACACCAACAGTCACAATGGAATAAGAATAAACAGCGAAAAAGTAGAACAAGTGAAAGAAATTAAATATCTGGGAGTAGTTATAGATGATAATTTGACATTTTCAAGTCATGCTGAATACATAACCAATAAAATAGCCAAAAAGTTAACCTATTAGGTCGCTGTGGAAGTGATCTCAGCTCATGGACAAAGCTAACAATTTATAAATCAATTATATTGCCTCATCTTAATTTCTGCTCCTCCATTCTTTTTTTATTAAATAATACTGAATTAGATGTCATACAAAAAAAGCAAAACCAGGCACTTCTTATAATTCTTAAATGTAACAATATGTTAGTATCCACTCTATGCTTTCCACTACTGAATTGCTTAGTGTTAAACAAACAATATTTTTAAATACCATGACGTTTGTGTTCAAACTGCTGCGAGGTCTACTACCACATCACTTATCAACATTCTTAGTGTTTATAGAAGACATACATGATTATAACACGAGATCGAGAGGAAATTTTTATGTTGAGACAGTTGCAACATCTTACAGCCAGAATAATTTATTTCATAATGGTCTTCTCCAGTACAACAACCTACCTATTGACGTAAAAAACTGTGTGTCAGTTCGAACATTTAAAATTGCCTGTTCCAAATACATAAAAAACAATATAGTTCATTTTTAATGTCTTCCTTTTTTTAAATGTATTTATGTGTATTATATTATTGTAGTATTTATTTGTTTATTTTTTTTTTAATGTCTTTTATATGCATTGTAATTATTTATATGTATATTATATTAGCGACTACTATTAAATAAACAATTCATTCATTCAATTCAGTAATGGACGTAGGCATAAGTACGAGTCAGTACGAGTTTCGGAAGCTGTTTTTCTTATGCAAGAAGACAACTTCTATTTTAATCATTTTAAGTCAACAAAATTAACGTATACCCAAATGGAAACTACGAAATGAGTTTCAGAAGCCGTTCTTCGCTCAAGGAGACGCTTCAATTTTTTTTTTATACTTTTTTCACAAGTCGTGATGACCGCACGAGTATCGTAAGCCGATTTAATGTACCTTACGAAGTAGAAACTACGAGACGAGTTTCAGAAGCTGTTCTTCGCTCAAGAAGACGCTTCAATCTTTTTTTTTATACTTTTTTTCACAAAGTAGTGATGACCGCACGAGTATCGTAAGCCGATTTAATCTACCTTACGAAGAACCAATTTCTAACCATTATAAGTTAACAAAATTCATGTTAGAAAAATATTTCATTAAAAACGACACATGGTGTTTGTTAGTCGACGCGTCCCAGTCGACGACTTGCTAAAAAGTCAATCTAGTTGCAGAACGGCATTTTCCATGTGCAGAAATGGAAAGATGACCCAGCCTGTCGCAAGGGCGCGGCATGGTGAAGTCTGGAACTCAAAGGCGAGGACCATCCTAAGCTGTGGCATGGAGATATAGACGGGGCCATAGTCAAGCAAGAGCAAGACAAGGGCGAAAAAGCGAGTGCAACGAATTAGTGAGAGTGGACGCTAATCAAAATTGTGCTACGCTTCGCTTCGCTCCGCTTTGTACGTCGACGCGAGTGTCACTTAAGTTGATAAAAATGTTGTATCAATTTGGCGTATTGTTTGGGTATTTATTTGTTACCATTTAAGTTAGATAGGCGAATCAGCCGTCTGCCCCAATTAAGGCAGACCTCTTAAACATCTGTACCATAGGTCAGATTATCAAATAAAGGCATACAGCCATACAAGCGAATACTGAATTAAAGGCAGTCGATCGGTATAAAAGATTCAACCAAAGGAGGGGAGTGTTGTAGAACTCTCCAAAATCGTCCTAAGTTGAAGACAGAATTAAAATTCGACTTAGGCAAAAATTTCATTTAAAGACATTTTTAATAGTTTGCAGAGGCACAGATCAGTCCATAAGGACCGTTTTGGGTTCTATAAGGCGTTGGAAATGACCAGATGAAAATTCGAAGAAACACCGAATTTTCACTTAGGAAAAATGTTTTTGGTTCAGGATATGAGAGCAGAAGTATATAATGACAAAGATTTATGAATAATATACTTTTTCAAAGGTACCACAAATTGGACTTTGAAAAATAATATTTTTGAAAGGGCGTCAAAATTTGGCTCAAGAATCGATTTATCGAAAGTATGCCAAAATTTCACTTACAGACTAATTTTTCAAAACTACGTTGAAATTTGGCTTGAAAATCGATTTTTCAAAAGTACCCCAAAATTTCACCCGCAGATTAATTTTTCAAAACTACCTTGAAATTTGGCTTGAAAATCGATTTTTCAAAAGTACGCCAAAATTTCACCCGCAGATTAGTTTTTCAAAAGTACCTTGAAATTTGGCTTGAAAATCGATTGTTCAAAAGTACGCCAAAATTTCACTCAAAGATTAGTTTTTCAAAAGTACCGTGAAATTTGGCTTGAAAATTGATTTTTCAAAAGTACGCCGAAATTGGTCTTAAAATAGATTTTTCAAAAGTACCACAAAGTCAGTTTAAAAAGTACCTCGAAAATATACTTTGAGTTATTTTTTATTTTCTTTTATTCCTCCACCAAAGACATTGACCTTTGAGGTACGGTCATTGAAAGCCCAATTCAAAAGTATGAGCATAAAATTTTAGCGATGCACTGCATCCAAAAGGCAAAATAGAAGATTTTGACAAAGCCGGCGTAGTGCCGATAAGGAAAAATTGATAAAAAACAATGCACATGTACAAGGCCGGTTTCTCGTATGGAAAGAGTTTGGATTGACTCAGCGGCTCGCAATTTGGTCGAGAGCGTTGAGTGGTTCAGACAAAGCAATGGTAGAAAAGCCAATAACAGGGCTTTTCAAATGACAAAGTTATAGAGGCAAACGCCTTGTGCATAAAAATCCAAAAATTCAATTTTGCCTAAAAGTCGCTCGAAGGTGGGTAGCTGCCATATCGATAATATTGAACGACTGTGATAAGGGCTAGTAAGTCGTGGACTGATCGAATGCCATTCAACTTACGCAGTAATAAGTCCTCTGAATGTGTTCGAGTACGTGGCTCTTCACGATACAAGAACTTTAAAGCTAAGTAGTCTCTAGCGAACCTAAATTCATAAAGTAAAACTTTTTTAAGTTATTTCAGTCAGCCATAATTATTTATTTACCCAGAGTCTGAAACGATTCTAAAAGGCACGCATTTTGATTCTGAGGAGGTGTGTATGAATCTTTTCTACCTATCGATCGTTAGCGTATGCGCTCTCGCTTGTATGGTTTGAAAGCAATTGTCTTGGTTGGGGAAGGCACTATTCTCTAATAAGAATAGAATAGAATAGAATAGAATTTATTCGTCAGTTCAAGTTTGAGGTTTTACAAAGCACAAACTTATAAGACTAGTCAAATAGAATAACCCCACATACTCATCATTTATAGATACATATAATCGCACATTCATTCGTTCAATCTTCCATTCATACAGTAGGTACAGACCTCAATATTTTGTTAAGATATGTTAAAAATTATATTAAAATTAGACTAAGTTACAAACACTATATATTAAAATAATTTAAAAATTCCTCTACAGAGTAAAACCAGAGTAAAGAGCTTAACAGATAGAGTAGTCCCACTGTACAGCAAGAATATATAACCTCGTGGGTCCAAGTTTTATTTTTTTTCCTCTTCTGCGCACATATCATAGGGTACCACGCGCATATAGGGGAATAATTGTATACGAGGGTTATTCAATAGAAACATATGAGGGTATTCCAAAAATTACTGTCATTAAAACTTGGATATGCAAATGAATAATAAAATTTTTAGGTGATAATCTATTAGCAAAAACAAACATAATGGAAAAGATACTTAATGAAACATAATAACTGGACTAATTGTTATTAAATTTTAACGAAACGAATACTTCAATAACAAACAATTTATGATTGAGGCACACAATAATGTTATAGATGATGGCATCATATTACTTATTATGGTTTATTTACATATCATCAAGGGCGGATCTGGACCTTGAGCTTGGGGGGGTAACACAGCCGCGTACTGAAAATATCAAAAATAATTTTCCTCGAAAATTAAAATTGATAAGCGGGGGTAAATCACAAAAAATTTTCTAGCATAGAAAAAAAATTAAAAACACAACTAAATATATCCAAAAATATAAAATTGAATAATAAATATGAAATTTTAAAAAAAAATTTGATGCTTTACCTCGTTACCCCCCTAAAAACACCGAAAGTTGTCCCTTCATTGGGCCATCACTGGGCTAGAAATGAAACTTCTGGCCCAGTGATAGGCCGATCTTCGGTGTTTGTTGGGCCCCCCATAAATCCGCGCTTGCATATATATCAAATCATTGAATATTTTTAATACGGCTACAGATGTAAGTAAGTAAGTAAGTAAGTAAGTAAGTAAGTTTTATTCCGTTTCATTGGACATATTACATTAGCATAATAATATGTATAAAACAGGTCATTAAAAGACAAAAATACAGTAAATTCAAACGAACACATTACAATGTATATAAAATAGACGTCAGCACATTATATCCTAATTAATAGTTTAAAAATTCTTGAAGAGAATAAGGTTCAATATCACAGATATACTTGAAAGCTTGCCTTTTGAAAGAGTTCTGGTGAAAGGTTTCTTTTAGATTTATTGGCAGAGTATTATAAAATTTGATTGCGGAGTAATATGGTCCCTTTTCAGTGATAGTCAGACGATGCTGTGGAAATTGAAAATTATCTTTGTTCCGTGTGTCATAAGAATGTTTAAAGTTAGACATTTCAAAACTAAGCTTGTTTGCTTTTAAATACATTAGACAGGAGTAAATGTACAATCCTGGAACTGTGAGCATGTTATTCGTTTTGAAACACCCTTTGCACGACTCGTTAAATTTTTTCTTGAGAATTATTCGAACGGCTCTTTTTTGCACTTTAAAAACACGGGCCAGATTTGTGCTTCCACCCCAGATTTCAATGGCATACTTAACAGTGGAATAAAAATTAGCATAATAAACTGTCTTGAGAGCGTCTAAATTAAATGTGCGTGATAGGGTTCTAAGAGCGAAGCAGGTTCTGTTTAACTTTTTTATGACATCATCAATGTGTTCCACCCATTTGCAATTACTATCTACCACCACGCCCAATAGCTTCGTATTATTAGAGATAGGAATTTTTATTTCTTCAGTGAGATGGTCAGGTATTTGAAACATGGAATTGTGAGTCTTAAAAAATATGCAGTTAGACTTGGCTTCATTTAATATAAGCTGATTGGTATAAAACCATGTTTGAGTGGCACATTGTTGAATGTCAGCGAGAATTTTACCTTTAACTATAAGATTGGTATCATCAGCATAACTTATAATATTTACTTTGTCACTGTCACTTACAGTATTTATTATGTCGTTGAGAAATATTATAAAAAGAAGTGGGCCCAAGACACTCCCTTGCGCGTCTGATTCGTATTTGTTGTTGTCTATCGTTATACATGTTTTTTGTTTTCTGTCTCCTAAATAGGAGGCAAACCATTTTAAACTATTTCCCCTGACTCCCATTTTCTCCAGTTTGTTCAAAAGACAATTATGGTTTAAAGTGTCAAATGCTTTGGACAAATCGAGAAACAGTCCACAGACAGCCTCTTGACCATCCAGAGCATTTAGTACAGTATCCACAAAATGAAATAGGGCTGTTGTTGTTGATCTCTTTTTTACAAAACCATGTTGAAAATCGCGAAAGAAAGTTGTTTTGTTTAAAAAAGCAAGAAGTCTGTTATACATAAGGGTTTCTAAAATTTTGGAAAAGACTGATAACATGCTTATTGGTCGATAATTTCCTAGTTCATCCTGATCTCCTTTTTTAAACAACGGTATTACTATTGCCAATTTCAATGCTTCTGGAAAAATCCCCTGAGTAAAGGACGCATTATATATACTTGCAAGTGGGGCAGCTAGTGCACTTACACATTGCTTTAAGAGCTTTGATGATATGCCATCAAAACCACTCGAAGTCTTTGGTTTGAAACCCTTTACCACAGTGCATATTTCTTCCTCAGTAGTCGGGTATGTGAACATGGAATCTTTATTTATGATGACAAGTTCACTGTAGTTTTTTGATATATGGCGCTGGTTTATATCTTTTATTAAGTTAGGAACAGTTTCAACGAAAAAAGTATTAAATTTATTTGGTTTGAGTGTGAAAATCATTGTTAGAGGGTAGTTTATTAGGCTTTAGATTACCGATGGTTGAATTAACTAAGTTCCATGTGCATTTTGATTTATTAGTTGCATTGTTGATCATGTTTTCATAATACCGACTTTTTGCATCTTTTATTTGATTACTATATTCGTTTTTCATGTAAGTCAGAACTGGCTTGTATTCGGGTTTAATATTCGAAATGGTTTCTAATAGCTGTACTTGGCTTTTTAATTCATGCAACTTTGGTGTAAACCAGTCTAGTTTACGAGTCTTACGAACTTTTCTTCTCACCAGAGGGAAGTGCGTATTAAAGCTGTTATGAATAATTCTCAAGAAATTAACAGTTTTGGCCTGTGCACAACTTTCCTCATACACAGAGGACCAGTTAAGTGAATTTAATTCAGATATGAAATTGTTTATATTTTCCTCGGTGTACCGTCTTGTGTGTATGTAAGTTGATTTTCTAGCCGATATTTTAAGAGTGAATAGTTGAGCCTTATGATCAGAAATTAGTGACTGCAAAACTTCCGTATGGTGGTTGTGTGATATATTTGTGATGATATAGTCATATATTTTGCTACTAGTTGGAGTTACTCTTGTATAATCTGTAACTGTCATATTTAGACCATAGGACTCAATTACACTCACCAGTTTACATTTGTCTGCATTTTCAGTGGCAAAATCTATATTAAGGTCACCTGCAATTATTAACGCCTTACCTTCATCAAACAAGCTTTCCAGTATTAGGTTTAACTTATATAATAAAATTTCAGAAGAAACCTTTGGAGTACGGTAAACGCATAAAATTACATAATCAGTATTATCAAGATTGCACTCAATGGCACTACATTCAAAATATAGTTTTTCAGACAATTTGCACACGTCCTCACGCGGTTTCCACTGTATCTCACTGCTTACATAGATGGCTGACCCTCCATGTTCTCCATGCATTCTACAAAAACTCGATGCAAGATTTAGGTTTTTTATGGAAACAAGTGGTAGTTCTTCTTGGGATAGCCAATGCTCCGTAACACAGGCAATTTGACAGTGTCCGATATCTTCCAAGAAAATCTCGAATTTTTCAGCGCTTGTGCTGAGGCATTGCAAGTTTTGATGAACAATCCTAAATGTTGAAGTCAACTTAGATTTTACCCTACTCCTACTGTAAGTAGTGACTTCTTGTTGATTTGCCATTGACTTACTGGTTTGATTCATTATTGGCAGATCTTCTTTCAAAAACGACTCTGTTTTTGGCTGATCGAAAAAAATCAAACTTGGATACTGATATCCCTTTGTTCCATGAGCTCGGGTTTAAAAGAACCTTCTGAAGGGAAATGTCAGCTCCTCAGATGCAAAGAAGTAATATAGGTATCTTCAGTTTCAATATAATTACTGTTGTTTTTGTCCTTTACCGAGTTAATGATACAAAAGACATACCTATGTGCTTAATGATTTTGGACAATGGGCAGGTCCAAACGTATATATTACAATTATCATTTTCTCGATTAATTGTTATTTTGCATAATTATAAATGAAGGATTCAACCAAATCGAGGTTACGTCACTGTACAGACATTTGGCTCTTCACAAACTAGTGTTCGGACATTTTTAAAAATCTATTACTCTGTATGCGAAAACAATCAAAAATCGAGTACTTATCCAAGAAACGGACTTTGCTAATTTAGATAAAATTATTTTCCTAAACACTTGATTTGTTTATTTTTTTGGTAATTTATTATATTTCTATTCTATGTAGTTTATTATTTATGTTTTGTTTTTGTAATACAAGAATTTAAAATATTTTATTATTATTTTTGTTCGTTTTATTTATTATTATAATTTGGAATTAATTTCTTTAATAAATATTATAGATACACTTGTGTCCCCATACTTTCACACAAAACAAAAGACAGAGCAGGACAACAAACTATTAAATAAGTCAGTGAGCCGGTTGCCATATGTTGAATTAGCCTGACACCTACATCGATGCTGATTCGGTTTAGAATTATCGTGAAATGAGTTAGCGTCATAGTACGCTGGTAGGGTCAAGTACATAATGACTATAACGTTCACAATTCTGCAGGCTTAAAATTGGAAAATCGAAACGAGGTGTTAAAGTATTCGAGTCGATTACCACTACTCGGGTAGAGTGAAATTACTTAGAAAAGATAACATACGTCACGGCTTCGCATATAACCCGCCGTGTGATTCAAGTACAAGTAGCGATAGATCGACGGAAGTTCAAACTAAACACGCTGTTTTGAAATATAGTGAGAGTGCGCAGGGCCTGGTACCAAAAAGGATCACTGAACTCATAACCACAATTTATACAATATGGCTACGGCTGCGGCACAGATCAAACAAACCAGATGTTTCACTTAATAGTATTCCCTATGTAACCAATTTCATTTTTTGTCATGTGACGTATACCTTCCAGGATTCTGCGCAGAAGAGATAAACAGAACAACCTAGTGGTTGACATGCAAGTTAGCCAGCGAGTTTAATTTCACAGGAGGGTGTATTTAGTACTGAAATCTCAGAGATGGAAGTCGTCATCAGCTACACCAGTGATATTAATTATTTTGGAATGTGGTGTATTGTATTGAAGCTTAGAGTTGTTATTGTTATACATTTTAGTGGTTTTTTGGGTATTTATTAGGTGACTTTTAATTATTGTTACGTGTCATCAGCTCCCTCCTGTGACTATACTAGCTGGTTAAGACTGCTTGGTATATGCGCAGATCACTACACAAATTGGTACCTTCCAGGAGTTGATTTATTATCTAAACCATGAAACGTCATAAGTGAAACATCTGGTTTGTTTGATCTGTGGCTGCGGTGGGGAATGGGGATTGGTTTTGTGCGCAGGGTACCACGCGTAGGGGAAGTGCAACTACTCTATCTGTTAAGCTCTTTACTCTGGTAAAACACATTATTTTTCAAATGTTCAAACAGTACGTTCTTAAAAGTATTAAAATTCCCAATATCGTTGTATATTCTAACAAAGTGATTGAAGCAGATGATACCTTGATATGAAGGTGAGTTTTGGCCTATTCCTAAACGTGAAAAAGGTAATCTTAAATCATTACCGGTCCGGCTGTAATGGTTGTGTATCATATTATTTCTAGTATATAGTGTGTAATTCTTCTTTATGTCCAAGATTATTAAGTAAATGTAGAGACATGGCAACGTCAGTATTCCTAGATTTCTGAATATTTGTTTGCAAGGTTCGCGAGGGCTTGCTCCTACACAGCACCTAATTATTTTTTTTTGCGAAATAAATGCTTTATGCATATGGGCTGAGTTTCCCCAGAATATCAAGCCATACGAGAGTAAGGACTGGACTAGACCATGATAGGCTAATTTTAATACGTCTAATGAAACCGTTAGACGCAGTTGCCTAATAACAAAACAGATACCACTTAATTTTGAAACTACATTGTTTACATGCTTTTCCCATGTTAATTTTTGGTCTATGATCACTCCTAAAAATTTGATTTCCGCAACTTGTTCAATTGATTTATGATCTATTTTTATATATATAAGAATACTGTAACCCCTAAAATTTGTTAAATAAACGAATTCTTTGAACGCTTGCATCTTAATTGATCTTGAGGCCTGTTGACGGTCTATAATCCCTGGAACTTTCGTATCGAAAGCCGGATGTGTCGAGTTAATTCGCATTAACCTTCGACCTTCTGGTGACGCTACGGAGGTTCGATAGGGATTTTTTTATGCGTTTTTTGAGAAATCTTTGGGTGTAGAAGTCGTTATTAGCAGCCCAAAAAGTGCTTCACACGACCAAAAATCAATTCCATCGGAGAGAAATTCTTCGATAGGGATTTTTTTTATGCGAAAATAAAAATTTTCAAAAGGTACCTAAACCCCAGAACCAAGGATTTCACTCCAGAGAGAGCATCGTTTTCAATCTGAGGTAGTGCCGCCTTGGTCCATTACTCGGTTACCGAGGTGCATTTTATCTCGAACCCCTCTGGGAGGTAGAAGAACGGGGTAATACGCGACTGGCGCCCCCTGAGAAATAAATTGGTGTCGCGTCATTTTGACGCCCGGTAGTGCGTTCTTCTACAATATTATTATTAAATACAGTCAAAACATAAAAGTTATGAGAGATAAGCTTATAATGATATATGACTTAAGTAAATTTGACAGCAATCTCAAAGTTGATTACAATAAACTCAAAAAAGATTATAAACGAGCTCTTAAAAATGAAACTATTAAGCACAATACTGATCTTATAGCTAATTCAAAAAACAAGCAAAAAACGGCATGGTCAATTATTAAGGAAACCTCTAATCATAATCAACTATCTCGCGAAATCAGTGCCGATGACCTGAATAATTATTTTGTTATCATAGCCAATAAAATTCTGGAAAATTTAAACAGCAGTAATTCTGATTATATAAATCTATGTGGGAACAATAGCGTACCTTTTTCCTTCTTTTTAGAACCAGTCTCGGAATATGAAGTTAGTTATCTAATAGACAAATTAAGTACATCTAAATCTAGAGACTATTACTGTCTAAACAGTGATACTATTAAAATGGCCAAAGATGAGCTCTTACCTTTCATAACTTATTTCATTAATTTGTGTTTTGAACAAGGAATATTTCCTGACTGTCTAAAAATATCTAAAGTAACGCCTATCTTTAAAAAAGGTAATGTGGATCAAGTCAACAATCACAGACCAATATCAATTATTCCAATTCTATCTAAATTGCTTGAATTAGCTTTTAACGTAAGGCTAATACTGTATTTGGAAAATAAAAACTTACTAAATCCCAGTCAATATGGTTACCGTAAAAGTGCTTCTACTATTAAAGCATTAACCGATGTGATTGTATTTATAACAGATGCACTTGAAGATGTACATATGGTAGCTGCTTCTTTCTTGGATTTGTCTAAGGCTTTTGATTGTGTGTCTCCTGACATATTATTAATAAAATTAGAGAGTCTCGGTATAAGAGGATCTGCACTTTCTTTCATTAAAAGCTATATGTTAGACAGACGTCAGTGTGTTAGTAGTAATGGTGAAATCTCTTCCTTAAAGTCCCTCAAGTTTGGCATTGCTCAGGGGTCGATATTAGGACCAATGTTATTTATTGTTTATATCAACGACATATCAGATCGCATCTCTAGTAAAATTATTGCTTATGCTGATGATAGTACTCTTCTTTCAGCCCATAATAATATGGATAATCTCACTAATATGTCAGCTGATGCACAACAACAAGCCGAGCAATACTTTTCTAATGTAAAACTAAGTCTAAACACTCAAAAAACGCAAAATTTAATATTTCATCTAAACACACGAATTCATATTGACAATAATAATCCAGTTAAGTGCTTAGGTGTTACTTTAGATAGCAAATTGACATGGGAAAGCCACATAAATTGCATGTCCAGAAAATTGTCCAGTAGAATATATTTGCTGAAAAAACTTAAAAATCAAATCGATCAAAATATTATCTTGACTGCATATCAAGGACTCTTTCATAGCATAATGTGCTATGGAATTTTACTGTGAGGCGGCTCTGCACACACTGTCAAGATTTTAAAATTGCAAAAGAGAGCTATCCGAGTTATTACGAATTCAAAATATAACGAAAGCTGTAGACCTTTGTTTAAAAGGTTAGGTGTTCTCACTTGCACTAATCAGTATATTTTAGAGTGCATTCTTTTTGCTAGAAACCATCTGTCTCATTACCAAACTCAGAATTGCTACAAAACAAGGAATGAATCTGTTGTAGTTCCTTTCTTCCGTCTGACTAGAAACATAAATTCATTTAGATATCTATCTGTAAAATTTTACAACCTACTGCCAAATAGCTGGAAAACACTTAAGGATATTGCGTTCGCCAAGAAAGTAAGAAATTTTCTGAAAGAAAATGTCTTTTATGAGATAGATGAATTTTTCACTTACTTTAATTGTTTTTAAATGTAATTGTCTGTATTGTTGATCTTAATTGTTTTATTTAATGTTATATTCCAGTTTATAATTGTAGTACTTTTACATTGATGTTCTTATGCCATTGTTTTTTACTTTATCTTAACGTAAGTGTCTATATTAATCTTTGTATCTGACGAGTGTAAACAATATTGTATTGTCACACACAATAAATAAACTACTACTACTACTACTACTACTACTACTACTACTACTACTACTACTACTACTACTACTACTACTACTACTATCACCTCCGACGCCTTCTTCCAGTCCGCGGCAGTTGCCTCCGATCTGAATTCCGTCGCCGGGGGCTTTGTTTTACAAATCTCTGACCCTGGGAAATGTGCGTCGAGAAGACACTCAATTGTCTCACGGTCATTATTTGTGTAAGACCCATCTGGGAGCCTGATATAGTTAAGCCGTGATGAGAGCGTTTTGTGTAGTCTGGCTACTGCTGGTAGGTCTTCAATGGTTCCACAGAAGGCCCTCCAGCTCTCTCTCTTCTGCTTGTTTATCAAGCTTTTATACCTTCGTTGGGCAGATCTGTAGATCTCCCAATCAGTCCGTACTTTAATGCAAGTTGCTCTGTTGAGCAGCTTACGCGTTTCTTTACGCAACTCACTTAGTTCTCTACTCCACTATGGGGCGCTATTTTCTCCTTTGCTTATTTGCAAGGGACAGTTATTTTCAAACGCGGAGTTGATGCAGCTGTAGAGCTGCCACTTCCACCTCTTGCGGATTTCTTGATCTACAGCACATGTCCTTCAGGTTCTTCTGTAGGTCCCTTGTATAAGAGATCCAGTCAGTAGACCTGGGATTCCTGTACGTGACGGGTTCCGATCGGTTCCCTTCCAGGACAAATCTCATGTATCGATGGTCCGATAGAGAGGGTTCCGACAGAACCCTCCAGTCTTTAACTCTATTCTCCAGCTATGTGGATGCCAGGGTTAAGTCAATCACTTCTTGCCTTCCTTGGATTACAAACGTAGGGGCACTGCCTCTGTTTGCAATCTCCAGGTCAGAAGCGTATAGAAATTCAAGAAGTGCCGTGCCTCTCGGGTTGATGTCCGAACTGCCCTACACTGTGTGGTGGGCATTGGCATCACATCCGAGAACCAACGGCAACTGATTTTCCTTTGAAAATTGTATTAATTTCTTGAACTCCTCTGATGGAGACAAGGGCTGGGGCACACAAAGGCTCTAGCTCTGCCTATAAGGGACCAGGTCGTTGCTCAGTCAGAGGACGACCGGTGTCTCCCCGTCTTTAAGTTCACTATTCCATATACAGTCGTGTTCTCTAGTCGAAATGTCTGGGAACGCGATATAATGAATCTTCTGAGTCCCGGAGGTCTGGAATGGTACACAGACGGATCGAAGAGGGAACCGGTGCTGGTGTACTCGGATGCAAGCCAAGGGCTCGTATATCGGCGCCACTTGGTAAGTATCCTAGTGTATTTCAGGCTGAGATATATGCCATTTTACTGTGTGCAAGCAAAAATCTCAAGAGAGGCTTCGTTAATAAGCATATTTATATATGTAGTGACAGTCAGGCATCAAACAAGCTTGTGCTGAACTGTCGAAACATTCTGACTGAACTGTGTGAACGCAACTCAGTTAAACTTATATGGGTGCCCGGACACAGTGGAGTCGAGGGCAACGAAGAAGCAGATCGTTTGGCGGGCGAAGGAGCAAAAACTCCTTTCCCTGGCCCCGAGCCAGCCTTCGGTCTGCCAAGAAGTCTGATACAATCAAAGCTGCAAGACTGGGCTACGGCACAGTTTAACGACTATTGGGCTCAGGCCCCCGGAATGAGGCAGTCGATGCTCCATATAAAGGGGCCCTCGATTGACTCCACCGTAGAGTGGCTGATTGGGCTCGATAGAGAGCGATTGAGACGGATGGTAGGCCTGATAACAGGACACTGTCCTCTGAACAAGCACCTGCATACAATGCAGTTGAAAGATGATCCTATTTGTAGGATGTGTGGAGAGGAGGATGAAACTATCACTCATATCCTGTGCCATCTTAAAATGTTCATATTTTTCGAAAATACACCAGCGGGACGACCGTACGATGCCGATGGAAAGAGGAAGAGTTCTAGTTGATCTGCATCGTAAATTGCATAGGACAAATCGAAAATTCGGTTCGGCACTTCAAGCGCGGATCTAGAAATTTCAATAATTTTTTTCTCGTCTGTGGCGCATGGGACCCATACGAAATATGGGAAATAACATCTCGAGAAGCACTTCTCTAACGACCCCTAAAAAAATTTGAAAAAGCAGTTTACAAAAAAATTTTTCAAAATTCGATTACCCCCCCCCCAGGTCTAGGGACTCCTGTTTAAAATTAAATTTTTTGTCTTATGCATTTTACTTTTCATAAAAATACAGCAACACGTTTTGAAGTTTATGAAAATATTTTCATTACTAACTGAGATCCAAGGAATTGAAATTTTGTGATTTACAATTGAGGCTACCAGCGCGAAAACGGCCTAAGCCACATTTTGGGATGTTTGAGTTTATCGGCTCAACTTGCTGCCTAGTATATACATTTATAATGTGAAACGACCTAAGCGACCTATGCCCACTATTAAAAAGATGGTGCCACTGGTTTCACTTTACTTTAAATAATTAGGGCAACATATCATGCGCGTAATCGGTCTAACCCACCATTCTGTGGGTTAAGCCGTTTTTTAGGGTTAGGCCGTTTTCGCGCTGGTAGCCTCAATTTAACAAATCACAAAATTTCAATTCGTTGTATCTCAGTTAGTAATGAAAATATTTTCATAAACTTCAGAACGTGTTGCTGTATTTTTATGAAAAGTAAAATGCATATGACAAAAAAAATAGTTTTAAACAGGAGTCCCTAGACGTGGTAGGGGTAATCGAATTTTGAAAAAATTTTTCACAAACTGCTTTTTCAAATTTTTTTAGGGGTCGTTAGAAAAGTGCTTCTCGAGATGTTATTTCCCATATTTCGTATGGGTCGCATGCGCCACAGACGAGAAAAAAATTATTGAAATTTCTAGATCCGCGCTTGCGGCACTCCTGGAGCTTTTTGTAGATCAAATTTTAAAAATGGTGGAGTTGTAATGTATCATAAGTCATCACTAAACGCTAATATTAAGGATATCACATTTGTTAACAAAAAATCTTCCGAAATGAACTTTGAAATCGTAGGAATTGAATATAAATTTAACAATAGTAGTAACGTAAAGATTTTAACAATTTACAGGTCACCGTCCGCTAATTTAGCTATATTCTTTTCTGAACTTGAAGCGGTATTAAAACATGTATGTGTGGGCAATTCTAAAATAATATTGTGTGGCGACTGGAATATAAATTATGCATTGGAATCTGTTGAAAAATTTGAGCTTTGTGATTTACTGCACTCTTATGACATAACATTTCATGTAAATGAACCAACAAGATTTGCTGCCAATTCAAGTATAGATTATATATGTAGTAATTTGGATATTGATAATGTTAAGTGTGATGTAGTAGGAAATGGTCTATCGGATCATACTGCACAAATTTTAAATGTTGAAATACCAACTGATTTCCCAAAGAGCTTAAATTCTAGGAAATCGAGGCTTTTTACTCATATAAACTATGAAACATTTAAATAATAGGAAGGCATGGGTTACCCAAGGAATTATTACTTCATCAAAAAAATTAAAATTATTAGATAAAAGTTTGGGAAAATCTGACAATCCAGACCACATATATTACTATAGGACATAAAAAAATTGTAAGAAAGTAGTCTCGGCAGCTAAGCGTCTATGTAATGACCAGTTTTATAATCGGGCTAGTAACAAATCGAAAGCAGCTTGGTCAATCATAAATGAAAATTTGGGGAAAAAAATAAAGGAGAATTCTATAAAAGAAATCGAAATCGACAATAACATGGAAAGTGATGTAGATAAAATCGTTAATTCTTTTAACTAATACTTCATAAATTTACCAGTAAATTTAAGGCAAAACTTTGAAAATTCAAACTTTACATCTTTTTCTATAAAACTGCAATACCCAACAATGTTTATTAGACCTGTTTCAGAAACTAAAATTTTTAACATAATAATGGATCTCAAGCAATCAAATTCTTCTGGAGTGGATAATATTAGTGCAAAGATGTTGAAGGTAGTTGCCAACTATATTGTAGAGCCTTTGACTTTCCTAATAAATCGATCTTTATCTGAGGGTATATTCCCTAATAACTTGAAGTTAGCTAAAATAATACCTTTGCATAAGAAAGGGTCTACAACAATAATTGATAATTATCGTCCAGTTTCTTTACTGTCAACTATTTCAAAAATAATGGAAAGAGTAGTGTATTCTCGAATGATAAACTTTATTAATAAGTTACACATAATGTCTGATGCTCAACATGGATTTCGAGCAAAAAGGTCCACTCAGACAGCTGTTATGCAATTCCTCGATAAGTTATATGATGCCATAAATAAAAATGAAAAATGTTTTGGAATCTACATAGATTTAAGCAAGGCGTTCGATCTGGTGGATCATGACTTGCTTATTAAAAAACTATCCAGATACGGATTTAGAGGAAAAATTAGCAGCTGGCTGCAGTCATATCTTTCAAACCGAAGTCAAATTGTTGAGCTAAACAACATAAAATCAGACGAACTAAATGTATCCTGTGGTGTTCCACAGGGTTCCGTTCTTGGACCACTGCTCTTTTTATTATTTATTAACGATTTACCGAGAACAGTTGATCATGATAATTTGATAATGTTTGCTGATGACAATTCGTATCTAAGTACTAGTTCGAATATGTCTAACCTAATAGATATTTCACAAAACAAAATAAATACCTACTTTTACATCCTGGTTTTATGAAAACAAATTACTTTTAAATTCATCTAAGACTGTATTTATCCATTTCACACCTAGATTATCAAATTACAACATAAGCAGTTTAATAAAAATTAATGGTAAATCACTTGAACAAGTTCAGCATACACGTTTTCTAGGTATTTATATTGATAATGCCCTAAACTGGGAAATACATATTGACCATTTGTACAGAAAGCTCTCTTCAACATGCTTTGCCTTATACAGATTAAACAAACTTACTAGCACATCAGTTGTTCTTTCCTATTATTATGCTTTTACTCCCGGGTGAAATATGGCATCATATTTTGGGGTTCATCTCATTTCTTAGAAAGAATATTCAAAATCCAAGAAATGGCAGTAAGAAACATAAAAGGATTAAATAAAACCGTATCTTGTAGAAATGTTTTCAGGGAACTGCATATATTAACAATACCAAGTATATTTATATATGAAATATGAAATAGTCATATTTGTTAAGCAGAATTTACATGAATTTTTATGTAATAATTATAATCATGCCTATGAAACCAGGAAGAAAAATGACTTATCAATACCAGTCCTTACACTGTCTGTTTTCGAAAAAAGTCCACGATATATGGGTATTAAACTGTATAATAAACTGCCTCAAACAATAAAAGAAATAAATAGCATAAGAACGTTTAAAAAAGAAGTTAAAGAATTACTTTTAAATAATGTATATTACAACATAAGGGAATATTTTGAAACACAGTTTTGAGATATGATGTATTTATTATGTATGTTTAATTATGTAGTCCCAGTAATTATGACCTGACTGTTTGATATTGTTTTATTGTTTTATTTTTTTAAATTTTTGTCTTGCTGTAGTTTGTGTACCTAACTTTTAGTATTTTATTACCTTCATTTATTTATGTATTTTATTCTTTGAAGTAATCATTTGACGAGTCCGATACCATTTACTGTAATGTGGACTATGGATAATAAAGATTATTATTATTATTATTATTATTATTATTATTATTATTATTATTATTATTATTATATCTAGATACATAATTGTACTGATTTGTATGATAGATAGATAGATATTTATTGGTGCTAACAAAATACAATTTCTTACACAAGTCCAAAGCAAAAATTCTATGGGCATGTGTATGTTGCTGAGATAGATACAATCTAAGGCACTTCTTCCCATAAGTTCTTGATTGGCTAGACGATTTATTCGCGGCTGATTCGGGCACGAGCGGTTCAATTCGATTATCATAATCTCAGTTTGACACTTTTGACAGTGTCCACCATTAATGTTAATAAGTGTTTTTCGTGTTTTGTCGATCAAAATGTGGTGAAGAAGTCTTTTTATTTTAAGTTGTGATTTGCTTAATACCCAAATAATATTATCTATTCATATTTACACAGTTTAGTGACAATATATTTAGTGCAAAATAGTGAAGTGCTGTGCCGTTTGCAGAAAGCAGTTTAGAAAAGAAGGAAATCGATCGTTCCATAGTCGTAACATGATGAAGTTCAGTTTACAGTTATAAAGTGAATAGCAATTAGATTTTAATATCCTTTCAATACATAAGTATTTATCTTACTGTAATATTGTATGCCTACATCACGTTGTATAAAGAGCCGGTAATGCAGGAATTGCAATAATTCATTTTAATGAAAATATTTACTACTCTACACATTTTCTACACACACAACGCCACTGTTGCCTATGGGATGTGATGTTCTTCTATTCTTTTTAATGGACATATAATGTGACTATGTTAGGAGCAAACAAGGTATATAGTGAAAAGATAGCCCGTTATATATCTAGTTCTTTAACCGGAGGTTCGGCACGAACGAATGAAAAGTGGCATTTTTTGACATTGCAACAAAATTGAAAAATACAACGACACGACAAAGGGAACATCGTGAATAAAAAGTGAGGTTCGTAAAAATGCGTCCAGAAAGAGACGGGCGAATTTAATTAGTTAATTAAGAAGTTAATCGTTAAAGGAATCGACAAAATAAAGCCTATTCCACAAAGAATTTTATTGTGTGTCCGTCAATACCATTCCAAGTCCAAATAATTGAGAGTGAAAAAAGCCTTTGCTGCAGTAAATTTGGAAAGAGTAAGGGGTACAGACCATTCGGGTTTTAATATAACAACCGCTCTGCTGATGGTTTAAAATCAGATCGGTGCACATGGTCGTAAATAATTCCCGTGCTTCCTGTCGATCCCTACCTGCTTCATTCTTTGTTTGTGTGCCAAACTGAACACATCGTTTTAGTTGCATAGTCCCGTTTTCTGTATTGTGATTTAGCTTATCTGTTTCCTGTCTCGTTTTAAGGGATGCCTAGGCACTCGTGAGAAAACACAGCAGAAGTAGTGAACAAGAAACTTGGTAGAAATGAAAAATCATGGCGGTTGACATAAATCGTCGCCATTTCTAGAAATATAGTTATGGAGATCAGTACCGCCATTAGCGCACCAATGGAAGGAAATATTTATGGAAATATAATTTTTTTAGGAAATACGTCATTGATGACATTGATTAATTAACTTGTCATGTCTATCTGTCATTGGTGACATTATATGTTTTTGGTAACACTGATAAGTATAGGGTGGCAAGCTTTCATATTGGGAAAAAACTATATGTGCAAATAGAATCGTCTGTGATGACATGTGTTTGTGGTAATGTAGAAGAACTCACTACCGTGCGTCTGGGTGACGTGACACCAATTTATTGATTAAAGGCGCCAGTCGCGTTCTGCCCTGTTCTTCCACTCCCAGGCGGGTTTGAGATAAGATACAACTCGATAGAATAAATAGGCTAAGGCTGCACTACCGTAGATTATTAACGATGATCTCTCTCATAAAATTTGTAATTTAGTCTTTCTCTCTGATGGGATTGTACTTATTTACGTAGTAATAATTGATTTTACGATTTCTGAAATGTTTTCATAAAAAAATCCCTATCGAGCTCCCGTAAGGCAATCAGAATATCGAGTTTCAAACTTGTGGAGTCATGAGACTTCCAATTAACTCACTATCTGGTCTTCAAAACCTTCAAGGGATTCAACTTGTAAAACAAGTCATATTATCAATAAAAAGCAAAGAGTTCCAAGAATCCCATTTATTTATTAGATTTAAAATAAATGCAAAAATCCAATCTAATGAATCATATAATTTGAACCCCCTAATAGTATTAACCAATAATGTCCAAACCAACAATAAACTAGGAAACAAGTCGGCTGCCATCTTTCTTGATATAAACAAAGCCTTCGATAGTGTTTGGAACCACGAACTTCTGTATAAATTACATCAAATTCGGTGCCCAGACTATATCATATGGTTTTAAAACACTATCTCTCAAACCGATCTCTTCAAGTCCAAGTTAAAAAAAATTGTCCGCTCCATTTACTCCTAAACAAGGTTTACCACAGGGTTCTCCCCTTTCTCCACTATTCTACAATATTTTCTGCTATGACATATATAATTACAATCTGGAACATCCACGGAATATTGACCATAATGCATATATGCTACAATTTGCTGATGATAATTGCCTGGTCTCCCATGGGAAATCTTTGAGAGAAACCATTGAAAAACTTCAACAACTCTCAGATAATACAATATTCTGGATGAAGAAATGGCGCACTATTCCAAATCCAAATAAATCTCATCTGATTATATTTAACCATAGAATTGCAGATAATTCTCCATCAATTAATCTACTTCAACAGACACTCCGACCTTCTCAATCTTGCAAGTATCTAGGTATCAATATTGACAGCAAGCTAAATTTTAAGTCTCACACAAAATGGTGTAAACAAAGTGTTGTATCAAGAACTAAACACTTTAGATCCCTTACATATAGAAATGAAGGTATAAATACGTCAACAGCATGTAACATATACAAAATGATTTGCCGACCCATACTGGAATATGGTTTCATTCTATTTGGAAATTGTCGAAAGCCAGCCTTAAATAACATCGAAGTAGGAGAAAGAAGTAGTCTGAGCAAGATCACGAAAATTAGGCATCCCAATAATCCCTTGCACAATCCCTCTAATAACCTTCTTTACCAAAAAAACCAAAATTGAACCTATACTCTCCAGATTCCAAAGACTCTCAAAAAAATTCTCCAGCAATTTATCTAACATCGAATTAATAAATCCTTTAATTTACCCAACAAATCCCAACATCCACCCAAAAGAGTTTTTTTTTTTTTTTTTTTTTTTAACTATTTAACGTTGGCCTATTTCCGCTACCAGGGCCTATCTCCGACGCCAGGAGACGAGCTACCCCCAACCTGGAAATTTTGCCGAACCTCTTCCCTTAAGAAGAATAGGGATCTTTTACTTGCCTAACATTTAATAGACAAGGGACCGCCTGCTTTACATCCCCGCCGAAGCATGGTATATCTACTACGTAATCCTCGTCTGAAATTACGTAACTTCCGCGTATACACTGATATACAAGCCGCTAGAAGGTGGGACGAGAACGCTGTATTTCCCAAGATGGGTCACCCATCCAAGTACTAACCGCGCTCGACGTTGCTTCAACGGAATATCGACTGACATTCACAGTGAAATCGCCTCTACGCTCGCCAAAAGAGTATTCCCTACCCAAAAAATCTACGAATTCCTTGTGTTATTACGTAATCAACAATAGTATAAAATACACTCATAATATATTTCATTACTAGTTTTTTTTTTTTTGTAAAAATCTTATAAACATAAAATGTGTTATATTTGTTTTAAATTAATAAGTATCGTAAATACAGTCGGGCCCGCTTATAACGAGTGTGTAGGTGACAAAAAAAAGTGCTCGCTATATACGAACGCTTGTTATAACCGGTTTTTTAATGGATCCGGTTATAACGAATATACTCGTTATAAACAATTTTTATTGGGTCCTTATATAACGAGTACGCTTGTTACAACCGGTACGCACGTCTCTATAGGTATGTAGTCTTAAACGGTTACATATACATCTATAAACGGTCTATCCAGCTTTTCGAGCACACAGTCGCCTCATTATTAGGGGAAAATAATTTAGAAAATTGTTCTGCTTTTTCTTGCAATATGGGCCCAGTTATGGGTATGTTTTGAATTCTTTTCTGCTTAAACCACTCAAGCAATGCCTGATCAACTTGCTTTTTCGCTGGTTTCTGGATTTGTTTTAACTTTGAAATGTTTGAATTTAAAGATCCTCTAATTTTATCCTGGTTTTTCCAGACAGTAGAAACAGTCGAACTGGATAATTTGTAATTTTTACGCACATCGGCATTAGATATGCCACTGGCAATAGCATCAATTATTTTTATTTTGTTCTCTAATGTAAGGGACTTTCTCTTACAGGACATGGCTGTTATATAAATCAACGAACATCGGCGATTGATGACAAATCACTGAGTAAATAGTAAAGACCCGACCGTCGCGCGTTGGCTAAATTATGTGCATAACTTCCTAAAAACATTACATCTACCTACTACTCATAATATAATAACGAGTCATGGCAAATTTGTTGGAATACTAGCAGGCACTGTTTCGATACAATAAAAGCACCGACGTTTCATATCTACCGCCCTCAAATCACCGACTACTATTAAGTCGGTGTCCGTCAAATGGCAGCGTTCCAAGAACTTACTTCGTATGAACTAATATCACTCGTTATAAACAAAGTTAATTCTCCAATGAATCATCGAGTCCTCGTTGTAATCGCACCCGCAGAGAATCTCCGTCATCCCTACAAAGGTGCTCGTTGTAAGTAAACATATTCAGCAACTTATTAGAAAAATATTACTCGTTATAACAAAAGCGCTTGTTATATCCGAGCTCGTTATATCCGAACTGAAATTGTGTTGAGCTTAATGGATGATTTTTTGTGTCTATGGAAATTACTCGTTAAAACCGAACGCTCGTTATAAGGTGTACTCGTTATAAGCGGGCCCGACTGTATAATATAATGTACACAGGCTGGAAGACTTAGGTCGTTAGCCAATTGGAATTTCCAATAAAGCTTTGTACTACTACTATAATTTGAAAGAATCACCTCCCCAACTAAAGCAAGATAAATTTTACCATACAAATGAGAGCATACGCTAACAATTGATTTGGTAGAACAGATTCATGCTTCAACTTCCCCAGAATTTAAGGCAAGCATTTATATTTGTAATTATAGCTGACTGAAAATAACATAAAAATATTTTACTTAAAAAATTTTGGTTCGGTTGTGATTAGCTTTAAGTAAGTAAGTAAAGTAAGTAAATATCTTTATTCTCTAATTACCGGCTGGTATAGAACGAGTCAAATACAAAGAAAAAAATAAATAGTGTATACATAATTTGTAAATTAAAAATTAATTAGTCAACACAACAAAAAAAAATACATATATATACACACATATATATATATATATATATATATATATATATATATATATATATATATATATATATATATATATATATATATATATATATAACAAATACATAACGAATATATAACATAAATTAACACAATATAGTAATGAGAACAAACAACACATATTAATACAATAGAATCTATGCAAAAAATGAATAAGGGTTAAATCAAGTTATCGGATAAATATTCATTTACAGAATAATATGTTTCTGTTGATAGTAGAGCTTTTAACTTTTTTTTAAATACATTTTTATGCAGCATTTTTAAAGACATTTTGGACAAAAGTAAAGCGAGTTTTGATGGGTTTTAACATATTTTTATGTCGTGTATTACATGTATGTCCTATTTCATGTTTGACGAAAAATTCATAATTTTCCTTCACATAACAAGCACTTTCAAGTATATATAATGATGGAAGAGTAAGTAAGTTTTTTTCAGCAAAGATGGATTTACATGAGTCAGTTTGCTTGAGATTGTATATACTTCTTATGCATCTTTTTTGAAGCATAAAAATACGAACAGCATCAGATGTATTACCCCAAAAGATAATACCATATCTTATTTTAGAGTTCACATATGCATGATAAGCAATCAAACATGTGCTTTCATCAGTTGACTGTGACAACACTTTCAAAGCATACCCTAGTAGCACAAAATATTGGACCTACGTACCATCCATGTAAGACCAATATATGAATATTGGTCCCACATGAATTGTACGTTGGTCCATTATTTGTGCTACTAGCAAAAGGAGCTCACTTTTGGGGCCAAATAATTTATGTGCTCTTTAAAAGTAATTCTACTATCAATCATGATACCTAAGAATTTTGTGTAAAAAGATGAGGTAATTTCCCCATTGTCTAAATGGATTTTTATGATCTCTTCTGGAGTGGTGGAAAATTTTATCATTTTTGTTTTGTCTACATTTAGCTTTAAATAGTTTTGATCGTAGTAAGACTGCACAACATTCACTGTATTTATAACAGATTGTTCGAGATTTTGTCTGGTCGTTTCTTTGATAGAAAGAGTGTTATCATCAGCAAACATGACTACTTTTTGATTGAGATTTTCTGGGAGGTTATTAATGTATAATAAAAAGAGTAGAGGTCCCAGGATGCTACCCTGAGGAACCCCCCCTCTTCACGTACTCCCAGTGTGACGTTATTGTTTTTCCAGTATATTCGTCTTTTACATGCACACACTGCCTTCTGTTTGTGAGATAAGATTTAATTAGCATATGACTGGTGCCACGAAAACCATACTTTTCCAATCTAGTAAGTAAGTGAACATGATCGATACTGTCAAATGCTTTTGACAAGTCTAAAAAGATACCTACTATTTGTTTGCCGGAATTCAATGCATCAATAACATCCTCGATGAACTGAAAGACTGCTCTAATAGTGGATCTTCCCTTTATATAACCATTTTGAGCATCACAGAGAATATCATATTTTTCTAGATAATTCATTATCCTTTTATATATAATTTTTTCTATTATTTTTGAAATATTTGATAGAAGGGCAATTGGCTTCAAATTTTCCAGGTCATTTTGTTTGTCGCTTTTTAGGACAGGTAATATAAAGGCATCCTTCAGGTCATCTGGAAATATTCCAGTCTCAAAGCTCAAGTTAATGATCAATGAAAGAGGTTCTGCTATAACAGAGGCGCAATATTTTAAAAGTTTAACAGATATATCATCAGGTCCTACAGAGTTGATATTTTTAAGATCATAGCCTCGTATACCTCTTTTTCATCAGTAGGACCAAAAAACAGACTATTCTCGCAGGAAGTGGTTGTAAATTCTCGGTCACAATTTTGATTGAATTTAAAAGTTTCACAGATGTTTATAAAGTGTTCATTTAAGTACTGGAGAGTTTCCTCTGCATTCCACTTTTTACTGTCCATTATATCTCTCATACGAAACCTGCTATTACCGTAGTTTGCTTCTGTTGTTTGTTTAACCACTGACCACACTGCCTTAGTTTTGTTTGATGCATTTTTTACAAAATTTGAATTGTTTAGCTTTTTTGATTTTTTTACCAGATCATTTAATTCCCTGCAGCAATTTATATAGAGATTTTTATCTATCTGTTTTCATACATGTACCGTTTTTGTCTGCTTTTACATCTTATTTCGTCAGTTAACCATGGCTTTGGTATATTTACCAGTGATTGTACTTTATGAAGTTTTTTTGGACAATGTAAGTTGTAAGGTTCTCGATTGTGATTATATCATTCACAAGAACGGAGTTCAACTAATACATGAGTTAGATAACTTTCGGTCAGTTCAATAAAGAGAAAATGACACCGAGCAACTTTTTGGCAAAACTGTTTTTTTGACTTATTTATGCACAAGGCGGATGTCTCTATAACATTGTTATTTGGAAAGCCCCGTATCTGCTTTTCTACTATCGCTTTCTCTTGATTATCCAATGTACTCGTCCAAATTACGAGCCGCTGGATGAATCCAAACTGGTTTTATGTGAAAAACCGGCCTCACCACATTTGTCGGTTTTGGCCTTTTTGATACATTGCACTGTTAAAATTTTATATTCATTCTTCTGAATGATACCCATAATGACTGTATCTTTATTTCCATTGTCTTTTATGGAGAATTTTAAAAGTTAAAAATATTCTCAAAGTATTTTGTAAAAGTATATTGTTTATTTTTCCTTGACAAAAATTATACTTTTATTTTTGGTACATTTTTCCATGACCACAATATACTTTCACTCCCATGGCCTGGACTAAAACATATTTTCCTAAGTGAAAATTCGGTATTTCTTTGAATTTTCACCTTACATTTGAACGAACTCATGTCAGTCCTTTTGTGCTAGTTTATGGCTCTGAAGCCCTCCAAACTTGTATGTTACGATCGAAAATGCCTTTAAATGAATTTTTTACCTAAGTCGAATTTTCATTTTGCCTTCGACTTAGGTGGATTCTGGAAGATTCTACAACACTAACACTGACAGTTAAACTTATCTAGGGTGGCAAGCTTTCATATCGGAAGACACTATTTATGTAAATAGAATCATGTCTGTGGTGACATTATGTGTTTGTTAATGTAGAAGAACACACTACCGGGCGACAAATTGACGCGACACCAATTTATTTATTAAGGGGCGCCAGTCGCGTTCTGCCCCGTTCTTCCACTCCCAGTCGGGTTCGAAATAAGATGCACTTCGACAGATGAGCAATGGATCAAAGCTGCACTACCTCAGATCATTAACAACGCTCTCTCAAGACGTGATTTCAATTTTTCACTGACAATAAGGCCTTTACGTCTTTATATTATTGCGATTTTTGCATAAAAACAATCCCAATCAAAGATTTCTCTCAGACGGGATTGGAATTTGAGTTAAGGAATCGTGAGATTTCGATTACTCAGTTGTTTAGGTCTTCCAAATGAAAACTCCAGGGATTAACCCTTTAAGGACGGTTGCCGTATATTAACGGCTTTCTTGACTTTGTCCCACCGCCGATTGCCGTATATATACGTTAAAGGTTATTTTTGCTCTCGGGACGGCCGCCGTTTAAATGCACTTAACTTTAAAAATTGCAACCTCGAGGAACGGTTGCCGTAGTTAAACGTCTCATTCAAACTTCTTCACCAGACGAATGCCTTATAAAAACGGCACTTCTGCGCGACCAGATGCCGTACATAAACGGCGCATGTATTTTCGGAATGTTGAATAAAACTTTGTTTACTTTGTGTTTGTTTTTGACAATTAATAAAAGTAATATAATAAATCAAACTTATAAAATGCCATTTAAATATGGCACTAAATGCATTCGCACTTACAAAAAAGACGCCGTATATATACGGCAACCGTCCCTACGCCACTCAAAATGGAGCCGTCTGGTATTTAGATTGGTAAAATAAGGAGCCGTACTTAAAGGGTTAAGACTAGCAACAAGTCCTTACATCAATAAAATGCAATTAGTTCAAAGAATACCATTTATTTAATAAGTATCAAATAATACAGGGATTTTCAGTAAAATGATATAATGTGAAAGAATCATGCCTCCCCAACTAAGGAAAATGACTTTTTAACCATACAAGTGAGAGTGTATGGCGTACGCTAACAATTGATTTGGTAGAAAAGTTTAATGCAACCCTCCCAGAATCAAGTATAAGCCTTTTCGAAATTTATATGACTTTTATAATATGGTAATTACGGCTCAATGAAAATAACATAAAAATGTTTTACTAAAAAAAAATTAGTTTCGCTAGAGACTACTTAGCTTTAAAGTTCTCGTAACGTGAGGTTTCACGTACTAAAACAACATTCAAGAGGACTTACTTCATAAGTTTGATAACGTTCGATCAGTCCACGACTTACTCGCCCTTATGTAGGTGTTCAATATTGGAAAAACGACAGCGAGCCACCTCCGAACGACTTTTGGGCAAAATTGAATTTTGGCGTTTTTATGCACAAGGCGTTTTTCTCTATAACTTTATTATTTGGAAAGCCCTGCTATTGGCTTTCCTACCATCGCTTTGTATTGACTACCCAACGCACTCGACCAATTTGAGAGTCACTGGGTGGATCCAGACTTGCTTTATATGAGAAACCGGCCTTGTGCATTTTCATTGATTTTTTGCCAATTTTTGCTTACTACGACACCTTTGCCAATTCGTCAGTTTTGCCCTTTTTATGCATTGCATCGATTAAATTTTATAGTCAATCTTTAAAATAGGTTATATAATGACTGTACCTCCATGGTCAATGTCTTCGGCAGAGGAATTAAAGTTGAAAATATTTTGAATATTTTAAGTACATTTTTGGCATATTTTTAAAAATAATGTTCAAAGTACAACTTTGGCTTACCAACTCATAACGGTCCTTTCGGACTAGTTTGTGGTTCTGAAGTCTGTCAGACTCTTGAAAATGTCCTTAAATAAAATTTTTGCCTAAGTTGAATTTTTATTTTGGTTTCGACTTAGGTCGATTCTGGAAGGTTTTGCAACATTAACACTGACAGTTGAACTTGTCTAGGGTGGCAAGCTTTCATATTGAAAGGAATTATTTATGTAAATAGAATCATGTCTGTGGTGACATTGTGTTTGTGGTAGTAACACTGACAGATGAACTTGTCTAGGGTGGCAAGCTTCCATGTTGGAGAAAAAAATTTCGCAAACGGAATCATGTCGGTGATGACATTATGTGTTTGATTTTATTTGTGCAATGATATTTTAGACATTGCTGTGTCCTTTTGTAGATCTTACAGCACTAAAAAACTTTGAATTGAATTGATTTTTGTAGAGCCTTGTCATGTACACTTAACCATTGAAAAACAACATTATTTTTTAAAAGCTCACAGAGTGGGCTAGATATTTCCCCAAGTTTAGGTATAAATTTTCTAACATAGTTTACTAAACTTAATAATTTCTGCAAGTCTTTTTTACATTTGGGTACTTTCAAATTATTGATTGCTCTTATTTTATCATCCTACTCTCATGCCTTCTTTATTAAATAAATGTCCCATATACCTTACCTCGGTTTGCCTCAACTGAAATTTAACTTTACTCCTATCTCTCTTGCCCTCTGAATAACTCTTTTTAACGTTTCGTCATATTCTTCTAGACTGTTTGCCGCAACTAACAAATCGTCAAAATAAATTATAGTATTTTCCATATAGAATAGAATAGAATAGAAAAATATTTATTGTAAGCACATTGATTAGTTTTCTGAAAGTATTCTGGGGCTAAATTAAGGCCAAATGGTAACCTGCAAAATCTGTAGCAGCCAAACGGAGTAGAGAATGTAGTCGAGGGGTTATCCGCTGGTCGAAATTTGTACACCAATTGCCGCAGTGTTCAAAATACTGCCACATAGACTGCATTATTGCCGAACTGCCGAGAGTATTGAGGGCATTTCCGTATTGCCGAAATTTTTGCCAATTTAGCAAAATGACTACTTCAATAGGTGAATTCTTTTCGTCGGCACTACCTGCACCAGTGCAGATAATAGAAGGAGATAGAGAGAGATTATACACAAGTTGAAAAGAGATACATTTTCACTGGTGCAGATAGTGCAGACGAAAAGAATTGACCTAATGCGGGCAACATTTTCGCACTGCTATCGCATTTTCACAGCCAAACGTATTGCCGACATGTTAATAACTGCTGTGACATGCCATTAATTTTATTTTCGTACTTATAGATTACAATACCTACAAGATCCTAATTTGACTGAAAATAAAAACAAAACTTACCTTGTTAATAGATAGTTTATTACAGTAAGAAAAGATAGTAACTGAAAAATAATTTACATTATTTTTAATATCGTTTTCATTTTTTATAAATCCTTGTATTTTTGTCGTATCTTTTAATTTGAAACGGGTTAAACCCTAAAATGTTTCAGTTCTTTTTCGCAGTATGTTTTTATATAGTTTTTTGCTATTTTTTGTATAGGTTCGATTTCCTTTAATTTTAAAGAGTGCACTTCTTCTTGGTTAACTTCAACTTCTTGCAATTCTTGACGATTTCTTTTCTCAGTTTTTTCTTTATCCGTGCATGCCAATTTTGTTTTTTTTTTTTGAATTTGTCGGTTTTTCACTACAGCTGCATTTGCAATTGCATTTTCTTTTAACGGCTCTATTTGCATTCTTATTTGCCTCTTCCTCTAACTTTTTGCACTTTTCAACTAAAAGCTTTAAAAGTTGTTTGTGGCCAACAGGTATTTTAAAAATCTTCATATTTTTTGTGTATATACCATGTATAGATTTTCAATCATCTTTATCTAACAACAAATACAAATCTTCCCTTGCAAATTTCTCTATACCTTCAACATTTTTCTCACTAAAGCTTGCAAGAGAAGTTCTATTATCCCATCCACAAAAACTCATAATTTTCATTAAATATGGAGGACAAGTTATATTTAATTCCTTAAAAATGTCTTCAAATGCACTTGTATTGATCTCCATTTTACAGTTCACTATTACCTAGCAAACAAGTACGTAAAATTTAGGTAAATTAGTACACCGAGGTATTTATTTTTGGTTGCAATTGAAGTTACTAGTAACAGTTAGAAAAGTTAGAATTATTTTTCACTCATTTTTCATTCTACTAACTACATTAACTGCATTTTTTTCGATGTTTCGATTTTAATGGTTTTTACTGTTTGATTTATCGTTCTACAGCCTATAAGTTTTGAACTAATTGGGATATCAGAAAAACACAAGGAAGAAAATTGAAGACGTAAAAAATTTTGTTACTTTGAATTTGGATGGTTATTTTAAATCTGTTGTGGAAATTTTAATATTTGGAAAAAAAAATTAGGGCGGCCCTTTTCCATTGTTGGAATATGAAATGACGCTTTTTTGTTTTTTTTGATCTCAATTAGCTCAAAAATTATAGAACTGTAGAACGATAAATCAAACACCCTGTATAGTTATTTTGATTTTTAATTTTTTTCCTTTGCGGTCTAGTAATATTATTTTAATTTTCAAAAAATGCGAAAAATACGAAATAAAAAAGTCTGTAAAAGATTTACACAAAACTTCGCTCTATTTGGCACATCTATTTTATTATTTATTTTTTTGTTTGCTTGACCACCCTGTATATTTGTCATTCAAAGTATAGCGGCATTCTTCTTTGGCAATTATATTAACCACATGTCAAATACGAGGTAAAATATTATTGTCCTCCATCATATTTTATTAATGAATTTTTTTTAGTGTCCAGTGTCCACCCTGCTTATTTTCCATTACAAGTATATCAGGTTTCTTCCTTGGCAACAGCATCAACTATCTGCCCTAGTTTTTTAGATATAACGGCAACCGACAGACAGATAGGCAGACTGACTAACGGAATTGAACGACTTTAATTTTCGTAATCTACATAATCTGGAACGTGAAAATCCGAAGAAATCTCGGTGTGTCTGATATTTTCACAATTACTTACAACACTTCCCTTCGGTAAGCGAGAGAAGTAAAATTAGTTTAAAATGAAAAATTAGACCACATACGAACATTGACCAGCACGTATTAAAATTGAATAAATCTTATTTAAAAAAATAATATTCGAATATCTAATTTTCTATATTTAAATACAATTGCCACCAAAAATCAAAAAGGCTAGTGAATTATAAACTAATATTTGATTATCTACTTACCTTTTAACAATTTGTAATGCTCTTCACTGTTTATTAACACTTTTTCACCATTTCACTATAGGAAACTAAAACGATCTGTTGAAATTATGATATATTTACCAGCTTTATTTATGGTGAACAATGCCGTGCACTGCCGAATAATTGTAGGACACTGCCATAACATTTCCTAGTATTCCTTGGTTATTTCCGGCACTGCCGTGTTATTTCCGAGCACTGTCGCGTTATTTCTAATCACTGCCGAATATTGCCGGGTACTGCTGATTATTGCCTTCTATTGCTGATTACTGCCGGCTATTGCCGATAAATTTGTACACCTGTTGCCGAGCGGATAACCCCTCGAATGTAGTCAATTTACTTGAATATTCGTCTAGTCTGACTTGATAGAAGCCATCTTTAAAGTCTAAAATAGAAAAATATTGCTTACCCATTAATTTACTACTGATATACTCTAAATTTGGGATTTTGAAAAATTCTCTCTCGATATTTTTATTAAGCCAAGCATAAACGTAAACTTTTCGACCAGAGATGGGTCAAGGAAACTTTCCATTGGAAAGTTTCCAGGAAAATTTCGGAAGTTTCCGCAACGGAGTTTTGATAAAAATGAAAGTTTCCTTTAAAATATTTGAATATTCCGAAAGTTTCCAAAATTCCGGGGAAGTTTCCAAAACTCCGGGAAAGTTTCCAAATTTTTCACGAATATTTACAGTTATTATTTACACATATTTACTCATAAATTTGAAATTACCGCCACGATGATCTAACATAACCTCAAACGCCAGAAATCCAGTTTTAATTTGTTGATATTTTTTCGAAATTATCAAAAATTGATCGGATATTTGATGACGTAGGGTTTCATATGGTCACCGCTCGGATTATTACTATTGGCATTGGCACAGAATTTCTCTAATTTCGTGTTATTGGCTATGATCAAGGATGAGTCGACAGACATATGATAAGTTACGTTTATTTGTATACCCGCACTATCGCTTCCCGATGAATAATATCTAGCATTTTTTTCTGTTACATTAAAAACGAAAATGATTAAAAAGAAATATACTTTTATTTTCTCACAAATTATAAGATATTATTTAATTTAATATATTTAGTGTTATTTTAATTAAATAATATGTAGATTTCTGTCTTGCCTTCTATATTTCCATTTCTGCACAAAATAGGAGTTACGACTTACATATGACATTATTTACATAAATTTGTAATTTTATAATCCACATATTTATCACATTCTATAAATTATTTTATTTATATTTAATTATTTAATAATTCAAACAAAACAAATTACTGGGTAACCACCTAATTGCTCCATATTCTTCATATAGCACAGGGCACATATAGCGGGTGTCATATAATATCAGTTATTTGGTAAAAGTCGGTAAAAGTAATGTAAATAATATATTTATATGCACTTATTTGGTATCAAAATGAAGCTTAGATCATTACGAATCAGATTTCACCATAAAATAGACTCTGAATATTCCCAATGGAAAGTTTCCAGGAAAGCTTCCTGGAAACTTTCGGAGTAATCAAAACTCCGGGAGTTTACCCATCTCTGTTTTCGACTATAACTAATGTCTTGACCCACTCACTAGCTCCCTCAACTTTAGCAATAATTTTCTGTTTCTCTAACTCTTTAAGCTTAACTTCTAATTTATTTTTTATAACATAAGGTAAAAGTCTAGCAACGGGTACATTGTCTTTTTTCAGTGTGATTTTACAAACATCCCTAAACGTACCTAAACCTTCTAATACATCTTTATTATCTTTAATAAAAGTTTCTTTACTATCTAGGCCTATGCTATGGGTTCTTTTAATTAAATCTAGCTCACACCAAGTTGGCAAACCAATTATTGGCTTTACTTTTAAATCCACAATTAGAAATTCTAAATCTAACGTCTTATCTAGTGTTTTACAATGCAATCTTACTTTTCCTAGAAGCTTCAGCTTTGTGCCACTATATATTTCTAACACTACACCATGTTTCACTATCGGTTGCCTTTTCTCACTACACAAACTCTCAAACATTTGTTTCATCAGGATATTGACCTCCGACCCTGAATCAATCTTGAAGATAACTTTTGTTCCATTTACTTCTATATCTTCTCCCCACACTGTTTTACTGTCCTTAACCACTTCACCAACCTTCATTATACTATTTACATAGAGTTCATCTGCTTCATCCTCCTCATCTTGCGTTACTTCTCGTACATTCTTAACTTTCTGGCTATACCTACGGTGTTCCTTATTTATACTAGATGAAAAAAAAATTTTTGATTTTTTCGATCTCACCCCCCAGAAAGTTTACATTTCATATAAAAATCACACACTCAAAATTTCAGACTTCTAGACATATTCCTTCTCGTGCCGACAGGATCTAGAAGTTTGTGAAAAGCAATTTTTTTAAAAAGAAACATCAAGGTGGAATTCTTTTCAAATCGTTACTTCAATTATATATATATTTGATATAAAAAGAAGAAAATAATAATTTCAACCCAAATGGTTGATATTTACCCTTACCACCAGAAGCATAAAGTTAAGCAAAATAGTGAATTTTTGAAGTAAAGACATATATACGTCACATTCCAGTTACACTCCAGTCACATTCCATTCAATTGCTAAAGCTGATTAATTTTGTTATGCTTTTTCTGGTAATACACTTGGTACACCATCCCCTTAGAAACCACGTGAGTTGTGAATGCAACTGAGCTTTATAAAAACGTTTGCGCATAGTTATCTGAAAATAGCCGTTGGTGGTAAAGAAAAGAAGCATTGAGTATAGCTCCATAATTTTTATGGTGTAGCTTCGGAAGTCTTATGTTTTAATACCTAAATTTTACATCAAAATGCTGTGACTGTGACCAAAATACTGTCATAAGAAAAGTGCGAGTTTAAAAGCCTTAAAGGTTTTAAATAATCAACCATAAAATTAAATAATTTATTTTAGTGTCAAATTGTGGTATTTCAGTGATAAGAGAACAAAAAAAAAAAACTGGATTTTTATCAAGTAAACTTTTTGTATCTCATATAAAAAATTATATATTTATCCCTTGGTATTGGGCACATTTGTGAAATAAAACATTTATTGGACAGGGCCGGCTTAAATAAATGTGATATGAATTTTACAAACAATGTCCTTTAATTGCATTAAATGTGCTGGCAGTTACAATATTAGAGAACAAAAGAAAATTGTGTGTGATATTTGCTCCCAGCAGTATTGCAGATCATGCTCAGAAATCTCTCCATCCGAAGAAAAATGTATGCCATTGCAAAAGAGGAAATTAAGATTTTACTGCCCAGATTGCCTGCCTAAGGTATTAAAATATGACAGTGCCATAAAAGAGAATAAAGATTTACAACAGACAATTCAGTTATTAAACGAAGAACTATTAAAAGAAAGAGAAAACCCAGAAAAGAAAAAATATCCTGAATATTCTGACGAATTTATCTTAAACCTCAGGAGAGATTTAAACACCAGCCTTTTAGACGAGTTTAAAAATACTCTATCCACCTTTGTCAAAAGCTTAGTAAACGATGAAATAGTTAAGCTGAGAAATGAACTATCAAGCAACAAGTTAGGACCAGATCCCACTACTCATACTCATATATCAAAAACAAGTTCCCTTACCTGCAGGGACTACCCCAAAAAGGAAAAATTATCATAAAAATATAGGAAATACAGGAAAAATAGGATCTGCAAAACATGATCGATCGAATGGTACTCTCTGTGGAGCAGCCAACCAAAAAATGGGCTGGTTTTATATTGGCAAAGTTAAAAATAAAGATGTTACTGCAGACGAATGGCTTAAATACTTAAAAGAAGACAACAAAGATGAAAAATTCATTGTAGAAAAATTGAAAATTCGCTGCTTTTAAAATAGGAGCACCCTTTAGTCTATTCGAAAAACGAAATGACGAGGAATACTGGCCGTCCGGACGTTTTAACATAAAACGCAAAGGCGATTTTTTAGAGAAGTCCAAGGAGATTCCCAAGAACATGCAGAACGTCAGGGAAGGAAACACAGTGTAAAAAACTGCCTTATATTATATCAAAATGTTCGAGGCCTTAGAACCAAAGTAAAAGTATTATACGAGAACATACTAGTGACCAACTATGATATCATATGTATTGCAGAAACCTCACTAAATAAATCCACTTTTGATCAGGAATAATGTGACAAAAGATACGTAGTTTTTCGTAATGATAAAAATTATGAAGAAACAGGAGTCACGTGGGGAGGTGGTGTACTGTGCTGCATAAAGAAGAAATATAAGCCTATGTTTTTGTGTAAAAGTGACAATATCGATTTTCAATGGATATGCGTAAGGCTAAACTTATTTATAATAGGCGATTTTAATGTATCTGAAATCAATGGCCATTTATATAATCTTGAAAATGGTTCATCAAAGGCCAAAATCATTCATAATATCATCTGTAGTTTTGACTTATACTCAATTAACCATGTCTTAAATCAGGTCAACAATACTTTAGATCTTGTATTGACGAACATAACAGAAGCAAGAGTTGCCATTTCTGATAATGCCTTAGTAAATATTGACCTATATCATCCTCCGCTTAAAATTAATTTTGAGTTCTCTGCCAAAAAAGCCTCTCAAGATGAAAGCTACATGGAATCATCTTATAACTATGATTTTAAAAAAGGCAATTTTGTCAAACTGCATCATTTGCTTTCCCAGTGTGACTGGCGAAATGAAATTTATTCAGACAATCCAAATGAATGTGTTGATAAATTTTACGATACCCTATATATAGCATACTAGATCAATGTGTTCCACAAAAACAAATAGCTAAAAATCATAAGTATCCAGTTTGGTACACCAAAGAACTTATTAGAAAAATAAAGTTTAAAGAACATCTTTTAAGATTATCGAGCAGAAATCCAATTCATAGACAAAGGTACAGAGAGCGTAGGGCAGACGTAAAACAAAACATTAAAACATGTTATAGTAATTATATAAGAAGTATTGAGAACAACATCAACACTAATCCAAAAAACTTTTGGGAATATTTAAAATATTGAGAACAACATCAACACTAATCCAAAAAACTTTTGGGAATATTTAAAATGTAAAAGGAGTAATTCTAATATAGCTTTTAGGTTTTCTTATGAAAATCAACATTTTGAAAATGACGTAGATATCGCAAATGCCTATGCAAAATATTTTGAATCTGTTTATAGTCAAAGTCAACCACTTGCACATAACATTGAATTAAAAGACTATCATTTAAGTAAGTTAAATATAGAAAATGTAACCGAGGATGAAATATATAAGGCAATTCAATCATTAAAACCTAAATCGTCTGTAGGAATTGATGGTCTGCCATCATACCTTTTTAAAGCATATGCAGACATAATGAAAGTTCCACTAAAAATAATATTTAGTATTGCGTTAGAAAATAATACTTTTCCAGATTTATTTAAAATAGGTAGAATTACATAAGAGTGGAAATACCAGCCTTATAATAAACTACAGACCCATTACAGTGTTACCCTCACCATCAAAAATACTAGAACGGGTGATATATAATAGAATATATGCTCATGTCTCACCCATAATTTTAGAAGAGCAACACGGCTTTGTTAATAAAAAATCAACAGTGACAAATCTATGCGTATTTAGTGATTACATTGCGAATGACATAGATAGATAGATAGATAAGATTTATTCAATGTAAATTCACATTTGTTACACTGAAACGTCAAAACAATCCATACAGTACAGGAACATACAAAACAAATATAACATTTATATAATTATATATATACATATATATAAGAAAGTTTAAAAGAGTTGTAAATGTAAAATAAAGTCCTATTATCACATACAGTCTAAATTTGGGAAATATTGAGCACAGTATCTATAATATCACAGTTTATATCACATGCACGTCGTCATCGAGGAATTCATATAGCGAATAGTAAGCTTTCCCAAGAAGAAGCTTTTTTACCCCATTTATGAAGGCTCTATCACTTTTTGTTTTTAATTCGCTAGGGATTTTATTGTAGAGTTTGGCTCCCCAGTAGTCTATACCTTGTTGTGTTTTGTTGATTCGATGATGTGGAATTTTAAGATCATTTTTATTTCTTGTATTATATTTGTGATGCTCCGAATTTAAGAGATATTTCTGTTTATTGAAATGTACATATTTTACACAGTTCAGTATGTATAAAGATGGTATCGTTAGTATCGCTTGTTCTTTGAAGGCTTCTTTGCAGCTGTCCCTAAAGCCTAATTGGCATAGTATTCTAATCGCCTTCTTTTGTAATATTAATATCCGATGAGCTTCTGTGGCAGTGCCCCAGAATAGAACTCCATATGCTGCAACACTGTGGAAATTTGCGTAGTATGCTGTTTTTGCTGAAAGGTGAGTCGATACTTTTTTTATTGTTCTTATTGTGTAAATTGCCTTGGATAACTTTTTGCTTAACTCTTCCAGGTGCACATTCCAGTTCAATTTACTATCCATATTCATTCCAAGAAATTTTACATTGTCTACTTCAAAATTGTTCTTCGTAGATATTGTCATTACCTTGGTCTTCTCTTCATTTAACAGCAGTTTATTGCTAGTGAACCAGATGTTTGCATTTTTTAATATCGTTTCATTTGTTTCAGTTGCGGTCTCTAGCTTTTTTGTTAAGAATGAGGTGTCATCTGCATATAAACAAGCTCCGTATGTTGGTACGTTGGACAATAGGTCATTTGTATAGATAATAAAAAGTACTGGTCCAAGTATCGACCCCTGCGCAACTCCATGTTTCATAAGCCGTTTTCCTGATGTTTTGTTTTTCCAACTAACTGTCTGATAGCGTTGTGTTATGTATGTTTTAAGAAGATTGTGTGGACTTCCTCTAATTCCATAATAATACAGTTTGTCTAGTAAGATTTCATGGTTTACTGTATCGAAAGCTTTACTTAGGTCACAGCATATGATGTCTATATCTTCTTGGTTGTCTAGTGCTTCAGTCACCTTTTCAATCGCTGCAATAAGGGCGGTTATAGTTGATTTCCCCTGCCTATATCCATGTTGATGTTCTGTAAATAGTTTGGATCTCTCAAAAAAACATACAAGTCTCTTCTTGATAACCATTTCAAATATTTTTGAGATTGCCGGTAATATTGACAATGGGCGATAGTTGTTAGCATTGTTTATGTCTCCTTTTTTTAGTACTGGTACGATTCTTGCATGCTTTAATTCTTCAGGAAATATGCCTTCTTTAATACATTTATTAATGAGCAGAGTTAATGGGTGTATAATATCCTCTACTATTTCCCTTAATATGCTCGTAGAGAATCCATAGGTATCCTCAGTTTTTTTATTTTTTATATTTTTAATTACATCTCTTATTTCCTCAGGGGTGACTTCTTCTATAAAGATAGATTTTACGTTGTTAATATTATGATTTTTCAGCAGTTGTCCTGGTGATCGCTCTTCATCACCTAGTTGTTCTATGGCACTCTGTCCAACGTTTTGGAAAAATTTATTTAGCTCATCTGCTGTTAACAGACTCTCGTTCTCATTATTGATTTTTTCAGTTTTAGTTTCAGCTTTTATTACATTCCATATTGCTTTTGTTTTATTACTTGCCTCTTCTATTTGTTTAGCATTAGAATTTCTTTTTGTGACATTTATTCTTTCAATGTATTGTCTCTTACATATTTTATATGCCTTTAAGGATTCATTATCTCTGCGAACCTCGTATATGGTATTTAAAGCATCTAATTTGTTCTTCATATCCTTGAGTTCTTCTGTATACCAGTTCAATTTTTTCTCATTAGTTTGTACTTTTTTCATTGTTTCGGGAAAAGAGTCTTCGAAACTTGCCTTAAGTTGGTAATGGAAAGCGGAAAATGCTTCCTGTGCACTTTTTTCTCTTACCATTTCTTCCCAATTAGTGGTGGAGATCTTCCTTTTAAATAGGTACATATCGGTTTCATTTATTTCTCTGTGTTTGATATATTTGCATGTTCTAGGACCGTGGTAATTTTGATGGAATTCAAGGAGTTGCCCTAGATGATCAGAGATATGGAGATTTACAGTTTTAGCATAGCGTTCACTTCGTTCTTCAATTTTGTTAGTGTATATATTATCTATGCAAGTTTTACTTATATTTGTGATTCTAGAGGGTTCATTTGTGGTTCTAAATAGATTAAATGTGGTTAATAAATCTTCTAAATTTTGTTTTGCTTTTGATTCTACCAGTGTGTTGATATTGAAATCCCCTGATAATAATATGTTTTCATTTTTATAATTGTTGTCTATGTATGTTAGTGCTATGTTCAGTTTTTCTAGAAATATTTTTAAATCTCCTAAAGGCGATCTGTAAATTCCAATTACTATACAATTTTTTGTTCTTACACATGTCATCTCAATATGTTTTTCTTCAGATAGTTCTTTTATTTCATTTATCTCATTGAATTTTGTATGCTTTTTTACGAGTATTAATACCCCTCCGTGTATATACTTTGTTCTGCAAAAATAACTTCCTATTTTGTAGTTCGCCACTTTTAAATTTTCCACTAGATTATCATTTAACCAGTGTTCAGTTATTGTTACTACTTCTATATTTGTATTCATTAAACTGGAGCTTAATATGTCAACTTTACTGCTGATCGATTGAATATTAATGTTTAAAATTTTCCATCTATTGTCTTCTCCTGTATGGTCTTCTATATCCTTGACCCCGAAAAAAATCATAATCTTGTATTATCAGGCCCTCTAGCCAATTTTCCGGTTTTTTCAACTCCTCATACAAATCCATTTCCACTCCTACTTTGTAAGCTTTATTCCTGCTTTTATTATTGGCATGTTTTCTTATCTCCTTAACTATAAATTCTCTGTTCGGGTGGTTTTCTTGTAAATATTCCTTTACATCATCTTCTGCAGTTTCAGGTTCTACATGGCCCACATAGAACCAGGCCCTTCTTTCAGCCGCCCTAAAACGCATAGTATTTTTCGTTTTAGCTACTCCTACAATTGTTTTCTTATTTCTTTGTATCTCGCGCCATTCATTTTTATTTTCGTTTGTCTGCTCTATTTCTTCTTCCTCTTCTGTGCTTTCTCCAGATAGCCATTCGTTTTATTTTGCTTGACCAGTAGTTCTCGTGCTCTGCTGCTATTTTCACCAGAGTTTATTTTTGTTGCTGATGTTGACAATGTCCCTGTTCCTGACGTTCCTGTTGCTACACTCTCTACTTTTCGACTAACCTCACTAGTCTTTGTCAATGTTTTACAGCTTTTTTCGCTTTCGTCTTTTTTTAATAGTTTTATTATTAATTCTTGATCATCTGTTCGTTTCTCCATTTGTTTAATGAGTTGCTGGCTGAGTTTTAGCTGTGCAATATAATTATTATTATTTGAAAACAATCTTATACAATCCGCATTTTGACAGCTTGCAGTATTGTTTTCGAAACCTTCAAAATTATTGTCTTTGCACTTCTCCAGTAGAAATGTTTCAAGTACTACACTTTTTGAACATTCTTCTGGCAATTTGTTGTTCACTATTATTTCTATTAATTCACTTTTTTTTAGTTTATTTAGTTCAGCTACTATCTCTGCACTGCTAACTCGCGCCATCTTGAACTATAAATATAGCTGATACATAAACAATGGCTCGCAGACTGACACCATATACACTGACATAGCAAAGGTTTTTGATAGGGTAAACCATAGAGTCTTGATACAGGGACTAGAGTCTTTCTCATTTGACGAAAATCTATTAAGTTTTTTGGACTCATATATTAATAGACCTCAGTTTATTAAATTCAACAATGTCGAATCTTACCCTTTCATAGCTTCCTCTGGAATCCCACAAGGATTGATTCTAGGGCCCCTGCTTTTTGTTATGTCTGTAAACGACATATCGGATTATATTAAGCATGCCAAATTCCTACTTTATGCAGATGGCCTAAAATTATATTTGACAATAAAAACCATAGAAGACACGTATTTATTACAAAGTGATTTGCATGCCATTTCAAATTTTTGTAAAGATAATGATTTAGCCTTTAATGAACCTAAATGCAAAGTTGTAACTTATACTAGGAAAAAAAGCCCGATCATAGAAAATTACACCATTAATGACATTTAAACTGAAAGACTACACGAAATTAAGGACCTAGGGGTTACCTTTAGATTAGATTAGATTAGATTGAAAAAGGAGCTGGCTGATTGGTTTTGGCCACCGCGACCCCCGTGGACCTATTGTGGCTCTCCTTGTCTAATTTTACTTATCCAGCTTTGTCGTTTGTATCAGACTCCTTGATAAGGGCTCCTTGGTATAGCTGTCTGCCCTTGGTTTCTCTTCGCCCTTGTAGTTGGAACCTCAGTTTGGCTAGGCCTTCGCAATGACACAGCACATGTACTGAAGTTTCCTCTTCCTCTTGACAGAATCTGCACGTTGCATCCTCTGCCAGGCCCATTAGACTCATATGTCTATTAAGCCTACAATGTCCAGTTAGAAGACCTACTATTATCCTAATGGCCTTTCTATTTTGGCGTAGCAGGTCTTCCGTGAATTTAGCCGATCGTTCTTTAATGAACTTTTTGGCCTGTCTTTGTTGTGGGAAATTCTTCCACCACTTTAGATATTTATTTTGTACCCATTCGTTAATGGATGTTCGTATGCGTGGCTTAGCCACACCGCAAAAGGGTTCGGGTCCTACTAGGGCCTTAGATGCGCCTTCTCGGGCCAGTTCGTCAGCCTTCTCATTTCCCTGTGTCCCTCATGTCCTGGTACCCATGCCACGGTCACTTTGTTCTGACTTCCTAGGTCTATAAGGGTATTTATACAATCCCATACTAGTCTTGAATCGACCCGCATGGAATCGAGTGCCTTTAGCGCCGCTCGGCTATCGGAAAAAATGGCAATTGACTGGTTTACAGTTCCTTGCCTCATTATTTCCTTTACACACCACTGTACAGCGGCCACTTCAGCCTGAAATATTGTGGCGTGTATTCCTAGACATATCGGGATTTTCGATTTCGACCTTATCCCGTAAACCCCAGCTCCGACTCCTTGTTCTGTCCGTATACCAGATCGTTTGGGCCGATATTGGAGGACCATTTTTCCAGTCCTCTCTGTCTGGTATTTTGATTTGAAAATTTTTGTAGAAGTTATACTTTGTGACCATAGTGTCCCCCAAAGTTATCATGGGTCTTACAATCCCAGTGTATAACCATAGGGTCATCTTGGGGTTTAACCCCCAGTTTTTTCCACACATTTGCCTACACGTTCCCAGGGCAATTGTTGCTTCCTGTGTGACTTTTTGGATGTGGGAATTCCATGTCAGCTTTTGGTCAAAAATGACTCCTAGGTATTTAACCTCGCTTATGGAAAGTCCTTCCTCACTACATCACCTATCGACAATATTTAGGGCTCTTTGTGAACGCTCTGACTACTACTATCGCTAGATCACCAGCATATCCTAGGCAGCCTTCTGCGGACATTTTTTCAGAGGAGTTCGTCAACAAGGGTTGCCCACTGCTGTGGAGATAATACCCCTCCTTGAGGGCAGCCTGTACTCACTTTTGCCTCAATGGTAGCTTTGCCTAGATTGGATACTATTATCCTCTTTTCTAGGCTGGCTTCAATCCACTGGCAGAGTACTGTTGGAACTCCTCTATTTAACAACGCATTCGTTAAAGATTGCGTTGTCACGTTATTGAACGCTCCTTCTATATCTAGAAGGTTGCCACTGCCATTTCTTTGTCATCTAATGACTTTGTCAGAAGCCTATTTAAATCATCCAGCGCGAGGTCTGTTGACTTTCTCGGCTGGTATGCATACTGACGCTCACTAAGGGGGTTTTCCCTTAGTATTTCGTCTCTAATGTACCTGTCCAGTAGTCTTTCCAACGTTTTAAGTAGGAAAGAGGACAGGCTTATGGGTCTATATGACTTGGGCGTTTGGTCTGATATCCTACCTATCTTTGGTAGGTAGGTGACCTTCACCTTCCGCCATATGTGTGGTATGTACTTCCAGGCCAGACAGGCTCTGAATATTTTACACAAGTGTGGTATTTGTATATTCTGCCCTTTTTGGAGCAGAATTGGGTAAATTCCATCCATTCCAGGAGACTTGAATGGTTGGAATTTGCTAATTGCCCATCTGATTTTGTCGGGTTTTACTACC